>AWOL01S0125065.1:0-69856 GCA_000715115.1 Nicotiana otophora | reverse complement strand
GGTGTTATGGGATATATCCCCCCCCCCCAACAAAATCAATGTAAGCATGTATGATTCATAACACATGTGGCAACATCATATGAATGCAAGAGATCATGAAGGAAACCATAAAGAGAATCACAATCGTAATTTGACGCTCGTCGTCCATAAGTTGGACGGAGGATCCTATCCCCATTTTAGGGAGAAACTAAGTACGTACATGAGATACAAAGGCTAATTAACTCATTAGGATCCCTCTATAATCAATTTAGAACCAAGGAACTCAAGATTTGTCTCACTCTTTGAATTTCAAAAATTTTCGGCAGAGTTTCCCCCAAAATTGGATGATCCCCAAAAAAACAGCTAGCATCACAATATACACGGGAATGGATACCCGGCCAAGATGATAACAGCAAATAAAAGAAGATACAGTTATCTATAATAGTGTCAAATGATCGACAAAACAGAATTGTGAATGTAATGTCAACTCATAATGCTAGCTTGTGACATGAAAGTCTAAATACAATTTAGGAATAAATAAGCATCAACACATGAAACAACAACAACAACAACAACAACCCAGTAAAATCCCACTAATGGGGTCTGGGGAGGGTAGTGTGTACGCAGACCTTACCCCTACCCCGAAGGAGTAAATAGGTTGTTTCTAAAGACCTTCGGCTCAAGAAAACAAAAAGACAAAAGGAGACAATATTAGTATCACCCCAGAAATCATAGGAAAAATAGGAACAACATGAAACCCAGAAGAAAGATGCCAAGCAAAAATCATAGCTAGTAAATAGGTCCTGCACTGAAAAGTGAAATAGTAAGACACCACATTGCCACTAGCTATCTTAAACACAAACCCTAACAGACTGGTCTCATAATGGTACAAAGTAAGGAAAGATTCAACTACCTCCTAACCTATAACCCTAATACTCGACCTCCACATCTTCCTATCAAGTGTCAAAAGGGAAGCCCGGTACACTAAGCTCCCGCTATGCGCGAGGTTCGGGGAAGGGCCGGTCCATAAGGGTCTATTGTACGCAGTCTTACCCTGCATTTCTGGAAGAGGCTGCTTCCACGGCTCGAACCCGTGACCTCCTGGTCACATGGCAGCAACTTTACAAGCTATTAGGATCATATAGGGTTTAGGTATACATAAAAACATCAAAGGAACGGAACAAACAGAATTTTGGATGGCATAGGCCAAATAGGATATTTTCCCTTTTGTTTTTGTTGTGTTTTGAAGTTCCAAGCTAAACTATTTTCTTCCATAATTAACATACGAGATTGAATAATATACAAGGATACAATACATGCTGATATTTCCCCTGAACCCTTAACAGATCAAGAAGAAGGTCTAGAGCATAGCTAAACCAAATCATGTCGAAAACGCGAAAACCCTACATACCTCTCGTGTTCTTGCTTCTAAACCTTGTTCCCTTTGATCCACACCCTTACTTATTCTTATATAACAAAAACATAGAGGTTACAATCTTCCTTAGCCATGAAGCTCTTACCCAAAACTTTAGTTATAAGGAGAAAGGAGGATAACAAAGTCTTACCTATGTCATAAGGATCGCGTTGATGTGTTCGCTTCTTGATTTTGAGTTACGGATGATGGAATTGCTTCAAAATTCTAAGTATGTGTTTAGTATGTCAAGAGAGACTTTTTAGATATGATTTGGGTCAAAATGAGCCTTAGGGATGAAGGATGCAACTTTATATATATCAAGATAATCCTCAACCGACTTTGTGTGTCCCAAAGGGAGCTGCTTGCGCAGTCTCATGAAAATGCAAATATCTCTCCATTTCGATGTCGTATTGACAAACGATTTAATGACTTGGAAACTAGGCTTGTAGTTCTTCAATTTGGCAGGTGGATCGTCATGTAATTCCAAGTATATTGGGAGAAATTCTCAGCTACATTTGACCTAATTTTCAGCACATTTATGAATGTAACTTGTGATGACCTTTGCCAACTTTTGTTCCACAACTCGCTTGACTTCAAAACATAACACAGGACTATCATACGACTACAATAACTCATACATAACCTTCTTATCATGTTAATAACCTTAGTCTCACCCCAAAATTACATGTTATAAAATTCCTAACTTATCGACTTTGGACGAAATTTATTTTCTTCAATTAGTTTAGCTTCTAAGCCTTCCAACCATCTTGGTACTTGTTATTCAAGATCTTAAATAGTTTTAACCTCCATGGTAACATGATTAACTTAATCAATTTACTTTCAAAGATGATCTCATTTCTAAGCTTACATCAATTGACTTTTGACATATTCTTGCGTATAAAACTATGGGGTGTAACATTGTGAACCCTGTGGACCCTGTGTAGTCTATGGAGGGGCACCCCTCCTAAGTCTGGGGAAGTCCCTCACCATATGTATGGTATCACCACCTCAAAACAAGCTCTCGGTGGGCGTGGCTGATGAAACTGACCCTGGCCTGGTCGGCTAGGCTGGCCGCTGAAGGCACCCCATGCAGGAGGTGCACTGAAAAGTGGCTGAGCAAAATGGCAACCTGAGCCTCGGAATAGAAAGAACACCGCTACAAGCTGGAAGTGTTGAATGAACTGGGTAGCTCACATAGCTTCTGCCATGACAAGCTGCAACCGGTGCGCGGGCACCACTATATCCTCCAGAATCTCGAGGCCTCTTGGCCTCCCTTTCCTCCCTCTCTCGGCTTTGCATACCCTACAACCTCTTAGTGATCTCTACAACCTACTGAAATGGAGTGTCCGTCTGCAAATCTCGAGCCATGCTGAACCTAAGACCATAATTGAGCCCCTCGATGAATCTACAGACTCACTCTCTAACTATAGAAACCAAGGCAGGTACATGTCGGGAAAACTCACTGAGTCTAATAGCATACTCTGACACCGACATAGTCCCCTGATGCAGTTTCTCAAACTCTGTGCGACATGCATCACGAAGGGCCTGGGGAACAAACTCTTTCAAAAACATCTCTGAAAACTAAGCCCAAGTGAGCAGGGCTGCATCAGCTGGCCTACCCTCCTCATAAGCCTGCCACCACCGATATGCTTCTCCTGACAATTGAAATGTAGTAAAATCAACTCTGCTCACCTCCACAATACCCTTGGTGCGTAGAATACGGTGGAACTTCTCTAGAAAACCCTATACATCCTCGGTAGCTATGCCACTGAAGGTAGGAGGATCATACCTCTTGAACCTATTGAACGTGCATAGAGACATACCTGAAGTGACAAAAAGGTGAGGATAACGACTCCGCATGTCGTGCTCGGTCTCCCAGGTCGCCTCCTTGACCGGATGACCCCTCCACTGAACCTTAACTGAAGTAATGTTCTTTAACCTCAACTTTCGGACCTACCTGTTCAAGATGGTCACCGACTCCTCAACATAGGTAAAATCCTTATCCAGTTGGAGTGAGCTGAAATCTAATACATGGTATGGATTACCATAATACTTCCGGATCATGGAAACATGGAACACCGGGTGAACTGCCGATAAGCTGGAGGGAAATGCAAGTCTGTAGGCCACCTCACCAACTCTCTCAATGATCTCAAAAGAGCCAATATACCTAGGGCTCAACTCGCCCTTCTTCCCGAACCTCATCACACCCTTCATAGGTGAAATCTGAAGCAAACCCCTCCCTCCCACCATAATTGCTACATTACGAGCCCTCCAATCATTGTAACTCTTCTATCTAGACTAGGCTATACAAACTGGATCCTGAATTAACTTGACTTTCTCCAAGGCATAACGAACTAGCTGGCCTACCCTTCTCATAAGTCTTCCATCACTGATACGCATGCGGTGGGATAAGGTGGTCTTAGGATAGGGGTTGATACGCATGCGGTGATATAAGGTGGGATTGATATGCATGTTGCTAGTAAGAGAATTACTTGAAGCCACGCAGTGAGATTAGGGGGCTGCATCAGCTGGCCTACCCTCCTTGTAAGCCTGTCACCACCGATACACTGCTTTTGACAATTGAAACGTAGTAAAAGCAACTCTGCTCACCTCCATAATATACATGGTGCGGAGAATAAGGTGGCACTTCTCTAGAAAACCCTGTACATCCTCGGTAGTTATGCCACTGAAGGTAGGAAGATCATACTTCTTGAACCTCTCAAGTCTCCTCTGCTCCTCCTTAGATGCCTCTAGCCTAACCTCAAGCTGAACCGGTATAACAGGTTATGATGGCATAACTCTCGGGACTTGATCAATGTGGACCCGCTGCTCTGGGGTACGGGCCATGGGAGTCTGAGCTTCTCCCCCAGCCTGAGATGTAGTTGGTGCAAGGGGAATCAATCTCTCCTGAGGTTGAGTGCCGAACATGCTCAAAAACTGTGTTAGGGTCTCCTGAAGTCCAGGGGCAATAATAGGCATCTCGGGTGCTTGTCCCCCAATTGGCGCTACTGGTGGCTCCTCTATCGCTGCTCGACCAGGTGCTCTAGTTGCAGCACGTGCCCCTCCTCAGCCTCTGCCCTGGCCTCGGTCGTGGCTCTAGCTGGGGGCACAAATGTCTGATCATCTGATCCAACAGTGCATGTCCTCACCATATGTGAGAGAATAGAAAGACAAAGACTCAGATTTCGAAATCAACAAATTTGTACGATAAAGAATCAAAAAAGTGGACTTTTCCTAATAGTTTCGTAGCCTCTCAAAGATAAGTACAGACGTCTCCGCACCGATCCACAAGACTCTACTAAACTTTCTTATGGCTCGTAATACCTATGAACCTAGAGCTCTGATACCAACTTATCATGACCCCAAATTCCCACCATAGGATGTCGTGATAGCACCTAGTCTCTAAGACCAAGTAAGGCTAATATTCATTGATAGTTTAACAGAAATAACAACCAAGATAATAAAATAAACCAATAAAGCTCATAATAACTCCAAAATGGAACATCAGTAACAAAATCTCCAAATTCGGTGGAACTGAGTCATAAGCTTTACAGAAATGTACTAAAATGTCTAATACAACAATGTCTGATAGTAGGATATACAGTAGTAAAGGAAATAATGGAAGGTGACTCCGAGGCCTGCGAGCATCGAGCAGGTATACCTTAATGTCTCCAGAAATAACTGAATGATCACTAGCGTCTGGGACTAGCAGATGTACCTGGATCTTCAAAATAATGTGCAGAAGCATGGCGTGAGTACACCACAACGATACCCAATAAGCATCAAGCCTGACCTTGGTAGAGTAGTGACGAGGCCAGGTCAAGACAACTACTAGGACAAGAAAAATGAAGCAGAGAGTATAATATAGACTAATAACGAAAAATGAAAAAATGAATGATAACCAAGCAGTGCAATATAGACTAACAACAAAATTTGAGGCAATAAAGGCAACAAGGAGTGAACACATGATATGAACAACAAATAATCAAATACAAGAAATTATAAGTAAGACAAATGAAGAAATAACAAAAACTATTCAACCAATAAACCTTTTAACAAGGGATGTACAACAAGAATCATGACCGAAGTACCACACCTCACAATCTCATATCACAAGTCATAATCACAATCTTCCTTGTATCACCACGTGAGCCTTACATATATTTTGAAAACAATTTTCCTGAAATAGCTACACGCATTTTAGCCCCCTTATCTCACCGCGTGGCTTCAAGTAATTCCCTTACTAGCAACATGCGTATCAATCCCACCTTATCTCATCGCATGCGTATCAACCCCTTTCCATATATGAGTATCAATATCACAACACAATAATCAACTCGCACCACATGTGCCCTTATGCCACAACACTTGCCAAAAATCAACAATATCAATATTACCACAACATATAGCCCACGGCTCAACCAACAATGTGAACAAGAATCTCAATAATAACAACAATGAATGAGGAATACTTAACGAGGAAAGATACCTTAATAATAAACAACTTCATAGAAGAATGACTTAACAAATAAAGAGGTAACAAGTAAATAAGAGAGGTAGCAACTTCAACTAAAGCATATAAGAGCAAACTTTGACAAATAAAGATAGAACTTATGCTAACAACGTCAAATAGAGGATGTGAGAGCAAATTCAACAATAGAAGATATAACATGTTATGAAAAATTTCAATTAAATGCACGAAAGAAGTCTAAAAGTCTAAACCCATCCAAAATACCACATATAAGACCCTTTACACACTTTTCACCTCGTGTACACGTCTTTCACATAATACGAATAACACAATCAACCCAAATCCTAAGGGGTAGTTCCCCCACACAAATACTTACCTCAACTAGGCCAAATCAACCATCAAATTAGCTTTTCCCCTAAAATCCACCTCCGCAAGACTCAAATCTAACCAAAAATGACTTAATAATATCAAACAATGCAAGAGAAATCAATTACGATAGATAAAGCTATGATCTTTACACAATTCTTCAAAAGTCAACAAAAGTCAATCCCGGGCCCGCCTGGTCAAAACCCGAGTCCAAGGGTAGATTCCGACCACCCATAATCCCATGAGTCTATACATGTGTTTTGTTTTCAAATCAGAGTCTAAATCGACTCTCAAAGCACAAATATTTATTTTCTAAAACTTTGAAAAAAAACCCAAAATTCGTCGTTGATTCTCATAAATTTGATGTTAAATCTCATATATTGTCACGCCCTGACCTTGGGGAGCGGGATCAGCGCTCACTGCGTTACTCTAGTTAAGCAAGCCTACTTAGCGCCAATCTTTCAACCTTTCCCATGAACAATTCGAAGATTAATACCTAGAGTTAAGCCAATGAGAGAATAAAATATACAACAACAACATTTATTACTCAAGGAAGCTTCATTAACAGTTACAAAAATATTACAAATTTATAGTTAGAAGAGGAAACATCCGACAATTTCAGCAACGTTTCTAATTAGTTTCCCACACTCAAAATCACAACCCACGATATGTCTACGGAGCCTCTAAATGACATGAGAGTTGTATGGAGATGTCGGTGACAAGGCCCCAGCTATACCTCAAAACACAATTGCAAAATCAAATGACATAAGGCCCCGAAGTAGAATAAGGCTCACCGAATTAGCCGAGAAGAGGTACACCTATCAAAAACCTAAGCCACCTACTGCAAAGCCACCTGCATACATTAAAAATGCAGCATCCCCGACAAAAGAGACGTTAGTACATATGGAATAGTACTAGTATGTAGAGATAAATACCCTCTCATGGAATAGAATACCAACATAAGAAGGAGAGAATCACGAAAGGAGCAAGAAAAAAACTAATAATATTCAAATGCTAAGTTAAAATGTACACTATTTTCAAATAAGCATTAACATTTTTGGTTGGGAGATCATTAGCCACCAATCATCACACCATGCACGAGGCATGGAGTCCGATCACTGCTCGACCAGCTAAGTTGTCTCACCCTAAAGTATGAGGGTGGACATGTAAGCACAACACCATCACCATGCCTATGGAACAGAGTCCGATCACCGCTCTATCAGCTAAGTTGTCTCACCACAAATGAATATGGATCGACATGGAGATACAAATCAAATATAATAATAAGAAGGAGGAACCACCATGTGCATGGCACGGTGTTCGATCTCTGCCTGATCGGCTAAGCTGTCTTCCCACAATGTCGTGTGGGTCGACATGCGGACAAGGAATGATGCTAGCAATAAATTTATCCCAATCAAAGGGAATAATATCAACACAATATGACTGGGATTTACCCCTCAATCAACTCCTACACCAGCACATGTAGTTTTTGGGTGTGGGCCTTTACAATCCACCCTTCCTCGTCTCACTAAATATTCTCCCAAAACTATTTTGTATATAAAGGAAATAGAATATAAATGCATTCATCTCATAGCCTTTCACACCATCTATCACTTCATTAGCACTTTTAACCATTCACAACATCTTTATTTTATTAGCTCTCTTGGCCATACCTATTGTTCTCCATTCATGGCAGGATGGCCGCATTTCATATTTCACACTTTCATTTCTTTACTTCCATGGATCATTATCATAAACATCAATAGATAGAACATTCTGAAAATCATAGCTTTAAGTTCATTAGTAATGAGTGCCTTAAACACATTGAATTTCTTTCAAAGAGTGGAGCATAATGAGTGGCAATCGAAACACAAGTTAAAATCGTACGAGATTAATACACCATTTATTCTTCGAATACTTTTCCCAAGGGGAGCATGATATCTATATTTTAATCTCATGAGCATGTAAGAAATCAAAACACATTGAAAAGCACTTACAAAGGAGAGCATGGTGATTTACCATTGAAACATGGATTCAAATCATATGCATTAGTTACAACAACCATATTTGAATATTTTCCCACTAAGGGGAGCATAATATGATAGGGAAAATTGGAACATGACTCGAGTACATAAGCATTTAGTAAAATCATTCATCGAAAATAATTCGGAACAATAGGAATAGGAGTTTGAACAAACCATACTTGGAACGTACAAGGAACTCATGGATTCCGATTCTAGAAAGGGAGTTTAGCCAACATACCTCAAATTCGCCCCTTAATGATACTACAATGATCCACTACACTAAGAAAATTCAATATACCATATCAGCATCCAATGGAACTAACATTAGTAATAAATTCCATAGTTTAGGCCATTGAAGCACTTTATCAAACACCTAGTATGCATAAATCTCTACATCTCTTTACCATAAAATTAGTTCATCCAACTACCACCATTTACAAACAATTTATCCTACCATTATTATTAAATAATTTATAACTTCCAACATCACATGCATGACCAACCATCCACACCCAACCAAAAATATTCCATCAAATAATCACCTTTCGATCTCTACAATAGTTATGAATTAAAATTGGGAACTTTTGGTTTCCAATCACCATCCCATAAGTTCTAATACTTAATTCATACTCATATTCCCATAATAAATCCATGCATGTAAGTCTAAGGGTGTAGGATTATCTTTTGGAAGAAATCTTGTAAAACCCTCCTTTGAGTTCTTGAAGAAATTTCATGAAAATCTAAGGATTTCATGGTGAATTGAGTCAGTTCTAATGTGGAAATGATAGGATTCACACCAAGATAACGGGGATTGCTTACCTTGAAGATGGGAGGAGTTGCGGGTCTTGAGAGAGTGGAGGAAAGCTTCAAAATTCATCCAAGTGAAATGGGGAAAATGAGCCCCCGAAATGACTTAAAAGTACCTTAAGATGGGGCGTGCCCAGTCTAGAAAAGTGAGCCTCACTTCGCTGTCCACTACATACAAGGGAAGATAGGATCCACGCATGGTCTGGCAAAGCGAGCCTTGCTTTGCTGTCCACCAAAATAACTGGGTGATCTAACAATACTAATTTGATCATAACCTTTAGTAGGAATATCCAAATGACGAACGACTTGATGCGTTTGAAACTAGACTCAAAGAGCTACACTCTAGGGGCAACATTCATGGAAACTATCTTTATATTATGAGAGTTATACCCGTTCAGAAGCAGGTATTGTGCAAATTAATACACCTTTTCCACTTAATATTTCCAACTTGTTCCAAACAACTTCTTTCCACTTATAAACCTCCTTAATATGTTCCAAAACACTTTCCATACGTATTTTCATGTTAAAATAATGTGGTTCTATCCCATAGGTCTCCTTTAGAACTCAAAAACATTATTCCCAATTATCGTTGGTGCACTATAAAGTCTTAAATGAATGGAAAGTTTCTTACGGGGCCTTACATTCTTCTCGACTTGGGAACATTCGTCCTCGAATGTTGGATCTTGGACTTTTCCATCCTTAGGGAGAGTACTTAAGTTTTCTTACCATCTATTATCTCCTTTAGGTTAACAACCCTTAATCGACGTCCTAAGGACCCCACAAGTCTTAGCTAAGTACAAAGTCATTCTTCTTATCCCTAAACCATCATCTTAATCATTCATAACTTACCCTCAAGCCTTAAATCTTCAAAATTTAACTAACTCCCCAACTTTTCAAAAATTTTGTCAGAGTCTCCTTTATATATAGGTCTATCCACCTGCCAAAGAGCCACATAAACCAACCCAACAAATATATCCACGTGCCATAAAAGGCACCGTAAGTATACATAGCACCAAACAAACCATTTCTTACCATTTCATTGTTTTTAACTTGCATAACTTCTCCACGCCATGGAGGCGCACATACATGAGCATAAAACATAATACCCGAGAGAAGAGAGCTTCCAATAGTCTTTACATACTATTAACTTGTCCTACAAATAAGCAAGGTTATCTCCTCTTCATATCCGTTAACGCCTTAAGGGATGTAACTTCCTTAGTTTTCAGCTTTCGAACTTGTCTACAAAAGATGGCAACAAGAACCTCTTTATAGGTCAAACCTTTATTAATTCCAACATTCTCTACAGGGACAATGAGTGACGGATCCCAATCACTTGCTTCAACAGGGATAAAATACGGGATGCATGGAGGACAACTCTTGATGTAATTCAAGCTCATAGGCTACTTGGCCAATTTTCTTCAAGATTTTATATGGCCCAATGTATCTTAGACTCAATTTCCCTTTATTAACAAATCCCATAACGTATTCATGGGGAAGATATTTAGATACACCCATTCATTTTCCTCATACTCCAAATCTCTATGTCGAACATCTTAATATGACTTTTGATGACCTCTAGCCTTCTTCAACCATTCCTTGATGATCTTGCCTTTTGCCATAGCTTAGTGAACGAGGTCTGGCTCTATCAACTCTATACACCAACTTCAGACCATCCGATGGGAGATCTACGTTTCTTGCCATAAGAGGCACCATACAATGCGACAATAACCCATTATATGATAAACTTTTTGAGCACGGCCTTCATTGGACCTATACCCCTCAAAATATGTTACTGTAGCCACTCCTTGCCCAATCACGATTCGATATACGAAAGTACATAATTATGAACATTATATTACTTTCCATGTTATATATGGACATCTATATTGAAGAGACAACATAAACAAGATTTTAACATGACACTGAGTCACAAAACACTGCATGTACATACTTTTGAACTAGATGCATCATTAGTGGAACATCTCTATCACATTTCTCTTATATCTGAACTCCTAGGAATTGAGTTCTACAATAATTTCCTTGATAGAGTTACAACCTTTTGTTAATACTTGCATCTTGTTTCTCCTAATTCTCCACAAAGGACTTTACTTGATGAGTTTCTTATAGGACCTTCTATTTCAAATGAATATGTAACGACACGGCCGGTCGTTTTGGGTATTGTAGCCCCGTTCCACTATTTATCGCTTCTTCTATGTTTAATTATGGTTATGTGACTTGCCGGGGTGGTTAATTTGGTTCCGGGGATGCTTCAGAGTGAAATGGGACTCTTAGTCCCAAGTAAGGCTTAAGTTGAAAGAGTTGACCGAAGTTTGACTTTTGTGTAGACGACTCCATAAGGGAGTTTTGATGCGATAGATTTGTATGGTGATTTTGGATGTAGGCATATGTCCGGTTGTTGATTTGGAGGTCCGTAGATCGTTTTGGCTTGAATTGGTGAAAGTTGAAAAGTTAGATGTTTGGAAGGTTGAGAAGTTTGACCGAGAGTTGACCTTGTTGATATCGGGTTTAGATTTTGGTTTCAGTAATTAGAATAGGATCGTTGTATCATTTGTGACTTGTGTGCAAAATTTGAGGTTAATCGAAGTTGGCTTGGTATGATTTGGCATTAGTTTTAGAAGTTTTCTGTTCATAAGTTCATTAAGCTTGAATTGGAGTGCGATTCATGATTTCGGTATTGTTTGATATAATTTGAGGCTTCAGTTAAGTTCGTATTGTATTTTAGGACTTTTTGGTATGTTTGAATGGGGTCCCGGGGGCCTCGGGTGTGATTCGGATCATGTTCGACTCATTTTTATACTTGTAGGACTGCTGATATATATGGTTATGTTTTCCTTATAAGCGATCGCGAGGGAAGGTCCGCGATCGTGAAGGGTTGTTTGGTGACTAGTGGAAGTTATTCTATGCATTTGTGATATTGGGCATGCGTTCGCGAAGCTTTGTGGTCTCAGGTCACCGGGAACGCGAGAAGGATCACGCGTTCATGTAAGAGGAGTGGTCAGCTAGGGTGTAAGGCTTCAAGCCTATGGGATCGCGTAGCTGGAGACACGTTCGCGAAGAGTTGGTACTGGTAAACATCGTGTTTGCTATTGCATCTTCACGTTCGCGAAGCATATTATTTTAGGGTAGCATTTTTGTTCTTCGTGATCGCGAGGGAATTTCCGTGATTGCAAAGAGGAACAACTAGGCAGCAAATAGTTAATTCCAAATCGAGGGTTAGAGTACCATTTTCATATTTTGAGTTGTAGATCTCGGTTTTGGGCGATCTTAGAGGGGATTTTCACATCTTGGATCGGGGTAAGTGTTTTTGACTTGGATTTGTTAATATTTCATGATTCCATCTTCATTTTTAGCATATTAATAGTGAATTAAAGTGAGAAAATGGGGGATTTTGTGGAAACTTTTCAAAAATAAAAAATGGAGGTTTGAAGGTCGATTTGAGGTCGGAATTGGATGATTTTTATATGGTTGGACTCGTAATTGAATGAGCATTTGGATTTTATAAATTTTGTCAGGTTCGGAGGCATGGGCTTAGGGTTGACTTTTTGATTTTTGATAAAGATCAAAACTTTATTGTTTGAAGTTGTTTCCTTCGGCATTATTTATTGATATTGAGTTATTTGTGACTAGATTTGAGTCATTTGGAGGCCGATAAGCATGGGAAGGGCTTGTTGGAGTTGTGATTTGTGCAGTTTGAGGTAAGTAACACTTCTAAACTTGGATTTTAGTGCATTCAATCCTAAGGATTACGTTATGTGAAAGATATTGGGGTGACGTACGCATTTGATGACTGGCGTGTGTGCATGCACCGCTTTGTTCATAGTTTGGGGAGGCCTTTAGGCTAAAATGGGTTTTTTTTGCTATCATACCATGTTACCCCCACGTCCCCTATATTTGTTTGATTATTTGAACTGCGAATCATGTTAGACATCATGTCTGGGCTATGTGCTAACTGTTACTGCGCTTAATAGAAATTTGTCATTGATTTGTCTCTACTTGTTCAACTACGTGTTCATTGTTGTTAATTGAAGAGCTCTTAATTAACTGTGCCTATTTAGTCTGTATTGCTTGGAAGAGGGTACACATTTAGGTAGTTGTTGAACTATATCTCTCCTAATGTATATGAAGAATCAATATAGATGGTTTAAAGGTGGGATTAGGAATAACGAAACCTTGGTGCGATCGTAGTGAGCAGTGAATTAGTGCTAACTAGCGTAGTTTGGAAGAATAAGTATAGTAAATTGTGGTAATTTTTTAGAAGAGAATTACGACACCCAAAGTACTCACGATCGGTAGAGAATACTTAGGCGAATTAATAGGAAACTTAGCAAGGAAGATTCCTATAATTGGGGAAATCATAACCCTAACTTTTCCACTCTTGTTGTCACAGCCCAAAATCCTAACCTATTGTGATGGAACCTAACACACTTGCTAGGCAAGCCGACAATCACATAAAAGCTAAACATTTAAATAAAACATATTTTAATAAACTCATCAGCAAAAATCTCATAAATATCTAATACAAAAAAAATTGAAATACTACTACAACCACCTAAAATTTGGTGTCGACGAGTACATGAGCACTACTAACTATCAGCATAAACCAAGACTCTAGTACAAATATCTGAGTAATAGAACAGTACTGAAGAAAATAAAAGGAAAGAGAGTCAAGGTCTGCGGACGTCATGGCAGCTACCTCGAAGTCTCCCAAGAAGGTACTAGCACAAATCTAGCAATCATCACATCCAGATGTACCTGGATCTGCACACAAAGTACAGAGTGTAGTACGAGAACAACCGACTTCATGTACTCAATAAGTAACAGAACTAACCTTAGGCTGAAAGCAGTGACGAGCTTAGAAGAAGACAATCAGAGTCCAATATAATGATAACACAAATTTAATGATGACAGAAACAATAAACAACTCAGAGAAATTATCATAATCAGGTCGTTCATGTTACGGAAATTTAGACATGCTTTCAAGTTCAACAATTAAAGCCCAACACTGATATGAACATGTCAATTACAAGTAGCATGAGGAATGGTACATCTCTATGCCTACATGTCAGATATGCATGTCAAATGAATGATTTCACAATGATATTCCCAAAGTGCTCACACTTCCAGAAAATGCTCAAATTGTCTGCCAAATGCCCACACAACTCACACACAATCACTCATCATTGTACGAGCTCCTGGAATCAATGAACCTCACCAAAGCACGTGTATATAAAACATTGTACCCGCACTCATTGCTGGTATATCAGACTCTAGAGGGGTGGATCCTGCTCGAGCGCTAGTATAAAACCTATAAGGCCTGTTGTGGCATTCAACTCGATCCACAAAAATAAATAAGCCAATAAGGCCTGCTGCGGCGTGCAACCCTATCCACAAAAACAATCACAACTCGACTCCCAGGACCACCTCAGTCATCAATCTCTCAAGTCTCAACGGCTCACAAATCTCGTGCCACTTATCCCAAACAATCATAACATGTGATGTAACAGTGCATGATAGCATAGACTGAGATATGATATGTAAATTAAGAATCATGACTGAGTATTTAATTATAGTTAAAGCAGCTAACTCAAAACAATAGAAATAACCTCATTAGGTATCAACCGAATAAGTACATAGTCTAAACATGATTTCTAACATGAATCGCAGTTCAATTACTCTAACAAGTAAGAATTTCACGGATAGAATAAGACTTGATAACAACACAGTACAAAGAATCAATCAAATCATGATTACCATGGTGCACGCCCACACACCTGTCATCTAGCATGTGCGTCACCCCAACACATCACAAATAACACATCTTCCAAGGATAAATACTCTTAATTCCAAGTTTAGAAATGTTACTTACCTCAAAGTGCGTAACTCAATATTCCAACAAACCCTTGCCATGCGAATTGACCTCCGAGCGACTCGAATCTAAACGCAACTTAATTCCATCAATAATGGCTATAGGAAATAATTCCAAAAGATAAAGCTAGGTTCTTTAATCAAAATAAAAAAGTCAACCCAAAAACTAAACCTCGAGCTCACACCTCAGATAGAATTCACAAATTCCAGACAACTATTCGATAAAGAGTCCAACCATACCAAAATCACCAAATTCCAACCACAAATTGGCCATCAAATCCCCAAATCTCACTCTCCAATACATAGTCCAAAAAATCCCCAAATTTCACCTCAAACACACATAATCTAGGTGTAAACATCAATGGGTAAGCAACAATTATCAATAAAAAAGATGAATCTTCACTTGCCTCTTCAATTGTAGCCAAAACCCTCTAAACAATCGCCCCTAGCCGAGCTCCACAAGTCCAAAATGAGAGAAATAACTCAAATGCTCGATTTTATTAACCTGTCCAGCATTCTCTTATCTGCGGACTCAATAATCGCACCTACGATACCGCTTTTGCGGAGAAAACCTCGCTTATGTGAAGTCCAATAGAAGCTGAACTTGCCACTTCTGCAGCCCAAATCCTGCTTCTGTGGGTCCGCTCCTGTGGTCCACCTCGCTCTTCTGCGCGTCCGCACCCGCGGAATCCGTCCGCATTTGCGGTCCGTAATCCATCAAGTCAAAATTTGCTTCTGCGGAACTACTTGTGCAGAAGCGCGTCCTCTTTTGCGGATTGACCTCCATACCTGCGCTCCCAGGCGTCCTTCCCAAATCTCGCATCTGTGCATACCTAGCCTCTTCTGCGGCTTTGCACCTGCGGAAAAAACCTCACAGGTGCGGTTACACCAGAACTGATGCCAACAACATTTTTCTAATTCCAAACCTCAATCTGATTTCAATCCGAATCACCCCTGAGGCCCTCGGGACCCCATTCAATCATACAAACACGTCCTAAAAAATGATACAAACTTAGTCGAATTCTCAAATCATATAAAAAAAACATCAAAATCACATATTTCACCCCAATTCAAGCCTAATGAAACTAATGAACATCCGACTTCTAAAACAAATGCTGAATCATATCAAACCAACTTCGATTGACCTCAAATTTTGCACATAAGTCATAAATGACACAGCGGACTTACTCCAACTCCCGGAACCCAAATCCGAACACGATACTAAGAAAGTCAACTCTCGGTCAAACTTCCCAATCTTTCAAACCTTCAACTTTCCAACATTCGCCAAAAAGCCTCAAACCAACCTACGGACCTCCAAATCAATATATGGACATACGCCTAAGTCCAAAATTACCATACAAAGCTATTGGAACAATTAAAACTCTATTTTGGAGTTGTCTACACAAAAGTCAAACTCCGGACAACTCTTTCAACTTAAGCTTCCAACCTTGGGACTAAGTGTCCCAATTCACTCTAAACATTCCCCGGAACCAATCCAATCACCTCGACAAGTCACATAATCACAAATGAACATAGATGAACTGTTAAATAGGGAAACGATATTGCAATACACAAAACGACCGACCGGATCATTATACCTGTTTACAATATTTACTCTGTTAGTTATAAATTTACATCATTTTAATTATTTGCACTTAGTTAGTAACCACTAAAATAATTATTTAATATTTATAAAGGTTGATTACTTGAATTCTTGCGAAACTAGTGGCATGATTAGTTGGTTAATTTTCTGTGGAATTCGACTTTGGACTTGTAAACCGGATTATATTTGCAACGGCCGCTTAGTCCTTTTTATAAGGCATAGTTACGCGTGATATATATATATATATATGTATGTATATATATATATATATATATATATATATATATGTATGTATATATATATATATATATGTATGTATGTATATATATTCATGGAAAGTTCACAGTTTCACGGTAATCAAATAAAAATATTTAAGCAGTTTATCTGTAATGAATATCATATATGTGCAAGCTGCAATACTAATGTAACGACCCAGTCGGTCTTTTTTGGTATTGTAGCCACGTTACCTCATTTATCGCTTTTTCTATGTTCATTTGTTGTTATGTGACTTGCCAGGGTAGTTGGTTTTGTTTCAGGGATGTTTAAGAGTGAATGGGATACTTAGTCCCAAGGTTGGAAGCTTAAGTTGAAAGAGTTGATTGGGGTTTGACTTTTATGTAGACGATTTCAGAATGAAGTTTTGATGGTTCTAATAGCTTTGTATGGTGATTTTGGATTTAGGAGTACATCCGAACATTGATTTCGAGGTCCGTAGGTTGTTTTGGCTTGAATTGGCGAAAGTTGGAAAGTTGAAGGTTAAAACGTTCAACCGAGAGTTGACTTTATTGATGTCGGGTTCAAATTTTGATTACGGGAGTTGGAATAGGTCCGTTGCATCAATTGTCACTTGTATGCAAAATTTGAGGTCAATTGGAGTTGGTTTGATATGTTTCTGCATTTATTTTAGAAGTTCAAAGTTCATAAGTTCATTAGGCTTGAATTTGGTTTTGATTCGTAGTTTTGATGTAGTTTGATGTGATTTGAGGCTTTGACTAAGTTCATATCATATTTTAGGACTTGTTGGTACGTTTGGATGGGGTCTCGGGGCCTCAGGTATGATTCAGATTGAAATCAGATTGAGTTTTGGATTTAAGGAATTGCTGAAGCTTAAGGCTTCTACTGTGATCGCACTTGCGTGGTTTTGGCCGTAGGTGCGAGACCGCAGTGATGGCTCTGGGGTCGCAGAAGCGGTTTGGGCTGCGGCTGGGCAGATGCGCAAGTGCGAGGAATGTTCTGCACCTGCGAGCTCTTAGGTGTGGGCAGCGGAGCGCAGAAGCGAAGAGGTGATGAGGCATGGTTTTCCGCAGATGCGGAGTTGACGAATGCACAGGAGTGCATATCGGACCGCAAAAGCAATGTTGGCCAGAATGTCTGGAACCGCAGAAGCAGAGATTTAAGTGCGGGTGTGCTTCCACATGTGCAAAGTATATTTTTGCAGAAGCGGATGGTCGGGATGTTAATGAAATTCCGCACCTCTGATGGTTTATCTGCATGTGCAGTGGATGGGAACGCAGGTACGAAAAGCCTGGGCAGAAGGATTAAAATGATGGCTTGAGTTATTTCTCTCATTTTGTACTTTGGTAGCTCGGCTAGGGGCGACGTTTGAGAGGGTTTTGGCTACCATTGAAGAGGTAAGTGAAGATTCATCACTTTTATTGATAATTATTATTTGCCCACTGATTTTACACCTAGATTATGTGTGTTTGATGTGAAATTTGGAGAATTTTGGACTATGTATTGGAGAGTGAGATTTGGGGATTTGAGGGTCGATTTGTGGTTGGAATTGGATGATTTTGGTATGGTTAGACTCGTAATTGAATGAGTGTTCAGATTTTGTGAATTTTGTTGAGTTCTGAGGTGCGAGCTCGGGGTTGACTTTTTGATTTTGGTTAAAGCTCTTAGCTTTATCGTAGGGAATAAATTCCTATAGCTTGTGTTGATTATATTAAGTTGTTTGTGACTAGATTCGAGTCGTTCGGAGGCCGATTCGCGGGGCAAGGATTTATTGGAGCTTTGGGTTGCGTGCTTTGAGGTAAGTAACATTTCTAAACTTATATTGAGGGTATTTAACCCTGAAAAAAACGTTATATGAAAGATATTGGGGTGACATACTAGGTGAGGGGCGTGTGTGCGTACACCAGTGTGTTCATTGTTTGGGGAGACCTTTAGCCTATTACCGGGCTTGTCTTGCTATCATATCATGTTATCCTCATGTTCCCTCTTCTTGTTTGATTATTTGAACTGTGAATCATGTCAGACATCATGTCTAGGCAATGTTCTAACTATTTGAGACATGATAGGGCTATTCTTGTTGTTTCTGAGTTGTATACCTTATTTGCACACATGTTCTCAGTAATGATACAATATCCGTGTATGATATTTCTGTCTCAGTACTTCTTATTTGATTCCTCACATGTGGATACCGCTTAAGGGTAAAACTGTTAAATTGAGTATTTGAGATGTGTTTATCTGAGACTTGAACAGTAAATGACTGAGTTTGGGCCTTAGAGCTGGTTTCATACCGATTTGAGGTGATGTGTACGCCAGACCCATATTGGGTTATGTGTTATTATTTAGGGGCAACACGTGCACCAGGCCTTCTTATTGTACTAAATTATTATAATTAACGCTTGGGCAGGATCCGCCCCTTCGGAGTCTGACATGCCAGCAGTGGGCGTAGGCATAGTATTTCACATATGTGCTTGATGATGGGCATTTATGCTAGGCACCCGTACAGTGCTAAATGTAAATATTCTTGATAGATCTACTGTGATACTGTTGATTGACATGTATACCTGACATGCAGGCATAGAGATGTACTTTTCTCATGCTACCTGATAATCGACCGGCTTTATCTGTGATGGGCTTTAATTGTTATACTTGAAAGCATGTCTAAATTACTGAAATGTGACCAAGCTGAACTTGATATTATTGAGCTACTATTTCTGTGGTTTATCCTTTATATTTTGAACTGTTATCGGTTATTGGTATTAGCATTGGATTGTTGTTCTGAGCTTGTCACGGCTTTCAACCCAAGGTTAGTGTTGTTACTTCTTAAGTACATTGTGTCGGTTGTACTCATACTATATTCTACACTTTGCGTGCAGATCTAGGTACATCCGGTCGACGTGATTTCACTCGTTGACTCCAGATTTTGGGGTTTGTTGTAGTAGCATTTTGGCTCACTTCTCAGATATTTTTATGACATTCTTTCGCTGTTGAATTATTAGATTATGTTTAATCGATTCCATAATTATTTTGTGACTGCTAGCTTACCTAGCGGGTTGAGTTATGTGCCATCACGACTTGTGGATTTTGGGTCATGACAAGTTTACATCAGAGCCCTAGGTTACTTTGGTCTCACTTGTCATGAGCAGGTTTTGTAGAATCTTGCGGATTGGTGCGGAGACGTCTGTACTTATCTTCGAGAGGCTACCGAACTATTCGAAAACTTCACTTTATTGCATTCTTATTGTGCACATTTATTATTTCCGAAGTTTGAACCTTGACTCTTTTATTCTCTCAAGATGGTGAGGACAGGTGCGACCGAATCAGGCGGACGATCACCTATACCATCAGTTAGGGCCGTGAAAGGTCGGGGCCACGGTAGAGGCCGAGGTGTGGCTCGTACTATAGCTAGCGCAGCATTTGTGGAGCCACCAGTTGCTCCAGCTGAGGAGTAGATACCAGATGTGGTTGAGCCGGTGGGACTAGCTCAGGCACCAGCTGTGTCCATTATGATCCCAGGCCTTCAGAAGGCCTTAGCCCAGATTTTGACTGTGTGCACGAGCCTGGCTCAGCAGTCTCAGTTCTAGCTGCACTAGCCACTTCTCAGGCCGGGGGAGGTGCTCAGACTCCCGTCGCTCATACTCCAGAGCAGGTAGCTCAGGGACTCCAGACACCGGGGATACTACCAGCCCAGCCGGTTGCTGCTGCTTGGGCCGAGGTTGGCCCACCTATGAGTGATGAGGAGTAGAAGAGACTAGAGATTTAGGAGGCTTAAGACTCCAGAGTTCAGCGGGGAGGAATCAAAGAATGCTCAGGATTCTTAGACCAGTGTCAGCGGATTCCTCACACAACGGGTATTTTGGAGACTAGTGGAGTTGCATTTACCATCTTTTAGCTGACTAGGGCAGCCTACAGATGGTGGCAGGCCTATGTGTTGAGCAGGCTAGTGGGAGCAGCGCCACTTTCATGGCATGAGTTCTCTATTCTCTTTTTAGAGAAGTTTGTCCCACAAACTCGTAGGGAGGAGCTGCGTAGAGATTTTGAGAAGCTACGTTAGGGAGATATGATTGTGACCCAGTATGAGATGAGATTGGCAGATTTGGCCCATAATGCTATATGGTTGGTTCCCACAGAGAGAGAGAGAGAGAGAGAGAGGAGCAGGAGGTTCATTAATGGCCTCAACTATGGCCTACATTACAGTTTGGCCCGAAAGGCCGAGACAGATGCTAGTTTTGACCGGGTGGTAGAGATTGCTAGGCGTTTGGAGTCTGTTTGCAGGCTTGAGCACGAGGAGTAGGAAGTCAAGAGGCCTCGTGGTTTTGGTGTTTCAGTGGTACCTCATTTGGAGTTCAGTCACATCAGAAGTCATCCTTACATGCCCGCTCAAATGGCTCGTCGGGTTCATCCTAGTGCATCAGCTAGTCATGGTTCATACAGTGCTCGTCCAGGTCAGTCATCTTATAGTTCCCTCCCAGCTTATAATTTATCCCGTGCTCCATCAGTTCATGGTTCATCAATACTGGGTTCTTTCGGTGGCTATTCTAGCTCTAAGTGTCCAATTCAGGCCCCATTGTCATTTCCAACTCGAGGTTGTTATGACTGTGGAGAGTTAGGCATGTGAGTAAGTAGTGCCCCCAAGACTACAGAGGTTCAGTGCAGTAGGGAGGCCAGTCTATGGCCACTACACCAGTTGCTTGATCACCCGCCTAGCTAGCTCGGGGTGGGACTGAGGCAGTTCGAGGTCGCCCTAGAGGGGGAGATCAATCAGGTGATGGTCAGGCCCGATGCTATGCTTTTCCTGCCAGGTCAAAGGCAATTGCTTCAGACGCGGTGATCACATATATTATTTCAGTGTGTCATAGGGATGCTTCCATATTATTTGACCCTAATTCGACTTATTCATATGTATCATCGTACTTTCCTCGTTATTTGGATATGCCACGTGATTCCTTAGTTATGCATGTTCATGTATCTACACCAGTGGGTGATTCTATTATTGTGGACAGTGTATATAAGTCGTGTGTGGTGACTATTGGGGAATTAGAGATGAGAGTTAATCTTTTACTGCTTAGCATGGTTGATTTTGACGTTATTTTGGGCATGGATTTGTTGTCACCATGTCATGCTATTTTGGATTGTCATACTAAAACCGTGATGTTGGCGATGCCGGGATTGCCTAGGGTTGAGTGGAAAGGTTCTCTGGACTATGTTCCCAGTCGAGTGATTTCATATGTGAAGGCCCAACGGACGGTTGGAAAGGGATGTCTAGCAAATTTGGCTTTTGTGAGGGATGTTAGTGTTGATACTCCTACCATTGAGTTCATTTCGGTAGTGAGAGACTTTTCGAATGTGTTTCCTATAGACCTACCGGGCATGCCACCTGACAGGGACATTGATTTTGGTATTGACTTGGTGCTGGGCACTCGGACCATATCTATTCTTCTGTATTATATGGCACCAACAGAGTTGAAGGAATTAAAAGAACAACTTCAGGAGCTACTTGATAAGGGATTCATTAGGCCTAGTGTTTTGCCTTGGGGTGTACCGGTTCTTTTTGTAAAGAAGAAGGATAGTACCATGCGGATGTGCATTGATTACAAGCATTTGACCAAAGTTACAATTAAGAACAAGTACCCACAACCGCGCATTGATGACTTATTTGACCAGCTTTAGGGGGCTAAAGTGTTCTCTAAGATTGATTTGAGGTTAGGGTATCACTAGTTAAAGATTTGGGATTCTGATATTCTGAAGATGGCATTTAGGACCCGCTATGGTCACTGCAAGTTTCTTGTGATGTCTTTTGGGCCAACCAACGGCCCAGCAATATTTATGCATCTGATGAATAGTGTATTCCAGCCATATCTTGATTCTTTTGTCATAGTATTCATTGATGATATACTGGTGTACTCGCGCAGCAAGGCAAATCATAAGCAGCATCTGAGGATTATATTCCAGACGTTAAGGGAGAAGAAGCTATATGCTAAATTCTCAAGTGTGAGTTTTGGCTTGATTATGTGGCATTCTTGGGGCATGTGGTGTCCAGTGAGGGGATCAAGGTAGATCCGAAGAAGATTGAGGCACTTCAGAGTTGGCCCAAATCGTCTTCAGCTATTGAGATTCGGAGTTTTCTTGGCTTGGCCGGATACTATCGCCGTTTTGTGGAGGGTTTTTCATCCATTGCTGCACCTTTGACTAGATTGACCAGAAGGGTGCCCTATTCAGGTGGTCTGATGAGTGTGATGAGATATTTCAAAAGCTCAAGATTGCCTTGACCACTGCCACAGTTCTAGTTTTGCCTTTAACGTCGGGTTCATATACGATTTATTGTGATGCTTCGCAGATTGGTATTGGGTGTATCTTGATATAGGGTAGGGTGATTGCTTATGCTTAGCTCCAGTTGAAGCCCCATCAAAAGAACTACACCGCTCATGATTTAGAGTTGGTAACTATTATACACACATTGAAGATTTGGAGGCACTATCTCTACGGCGTACCTTGTAAGGTATTTATAGATCATCAGAGTCTATAGCACTTATTTAAGAAGAAGTATCTAATTTTGAGGTAGCGGAGGTGGTTAGATCTGTTAAAAGACTATGATATTTCCATTTTGTATCATCTCGGGAAGACCAATGTCATCACTGATGCCTTGAGTAGGAAGACCATGAGTATGTGTAGCCTTGCATATACTCCAGTTGGTGAGAGACGGCTAGCATCAGATGTTCAGACCTTGGCCAATCGGTTCGTGAGGTTAGATTTTTCAGAGCCTAGTCGGATTCTAGCTTGTGTGATTTCTCGGCCTTCTTTGTATGAGCGCATCAGAGAGCATCAGTATAACAACTCTTATTTTCTTGTTCTTAAGGATACAGTGCAGCACGGTGATGCCAATGAGGTTTTCTATTAGGGATGATGGGGTGTTGCGGATGCAAAGTCGGATTTGTGTGCTCAATGTGGATGGGTTACGTGATTTGATCCTTGATGAGGACCACAGTCGCGATATTCCATTCATCTGGGTGCCGCTAAGATGTATCAGGAATTGAGGCAACACTATTGGTGGAGAAGAATGAAGAAAGATATAGTAGGGTATGTGGCTCGGCATTTTAACTGTCAGCAGGTGAAGTACGAGCATCAGAGGCCGGGGACATGAGATTCTCAAGTGGAAATAAGAGCGTGTTACCATGGACTTCTTTATTGGACTCCCATGGACTTTGCAGAAATTTGATGCAATTTGGGTGATTGTGGATCGGTTGACTAAGTCTTCACATTTTATTCCGGTTGTGACTACCTATTCTTCAGAGTGGCTGGCTAAGATCTATATCCATGAGATTGTTCACCTTTAAGGTGTGCTAGTGTCATTGTTTCTGATCGGAGCACACAGTTCACATCACAGTTTTGGAGATCAGTGCAGCGAGAGTTGGCCACACGAGTTGAGTTGAGTACAAAATTCCACCCCCAGACAGACGGATAGTCCGAGCGCCCCATTTAGTCTTGGAAGATATGCTACACGCCTGTGTTATGGATTTAGGGGTTCTTGGGATCAGTTTCTTCCTCTTGCATAGCTTGCCTACAATAACAGCTACCAATTGAGTATTCAGATGGCTCCTTATGAGGTCATATATGGGAGGCAGTGTCGATCTCCAGTTGGTTGGTTTGAGCCGGGAGAGGCTAGGTTGTTAGGTACTGATTTGGTTCGGGATGCTTTGGAGAAAGTCAAGTTGATTCTGGATCGACTTTGTACATCTCAGTCTAGAAAGAGGAGATACTAATCGGAAGGTTCATGATATCGCATATATGGTGGGAGAGAAGGTATTGCTCAGAGTATCACCCATGAAGGGTGTGATGAGGTTTTGAAGGAAGGGCAAGTTGAGCCCTCATTATATTGGCCCTTTTATGGTGCTTGAGAGCATTAGAGAGGTGTCCTAGAAGCTTGTATTGCCACCTAGTCTATCGGGTGTTCACCCAGTGTTTCATGTTTCTTTACTCCAAAAGTATTATGGTGACTCATCTCATGTTTTGGACTTCATCACGGTACAGCTAGATGGGGATTTGACTTGTGGAGCCGATGGCCATTTTGGATTGACAGGTTCGAAAGTTGAGATCAAAGAATATAGCTGCAGTGAAAGTTCAGTGGAGAGGCTAGCCAGTCAAGGAGGCTACTTGGGAGACCGAGCGGGAGATACAGAGTAGATATCCACACCTATTTTAGACTCCAGGTATGATTCTAGACCTGTTCGAGGATGAACATTTGTTTAAGAGGGGTAGAATATAATGACCGGCCGGTCATTTTATGTATTGTAGCCCCGTTCCCCCAGTTATCGCTTTTTCTATGTTCATTTGTGTTTATGTGACTTGCCGGGGTGTTTGGTTTAGTTCCGGGGATGTTTCGAAGTGAATCGGGACACTGAGTCCCAAGGTTGGAAGCTTGAGTTGAAAGAGTTGACCGGGTATGACTTTTGTGTAGACGACTCCAGAATGGAGTTTTGATGGTTCCAATAGCTTCGTATGGTGATTTCGAACTTAGGAGTATGTCCGGATATTGATTTGGAGGTCCATCAGATATTTTGGCTTGAATTGGCGAATGTTGGAAAGTTAAAGGCTTGGAAGGTTGAGAAGTTTGACCGAGAGTTGACTTTTTTGATATCGGGTTTGAATTGTGGTTCCGGGGGTTGTAATAGTTCCGTTGCGTCATGTATGACTTATGAGCAAAATTTGAGGTCAATTGGAGTTGGTTTGATACGTTTCGGCATTTGTCTTAGAAGTTGGAAGTTCATTAGTTCATTGCGCTTGAATTGGGGTTTGATTCGTTGTTTTGATGTTGTTTGACATGATTTGAGGCTTCGAATAAGTCTGTATCATGTTTTAGGACTTGTTGGTATGTTTGGATGGGATCCCGGGGGCCTCAGGTATAATTCAGATTGAAATCGAATTGAGTTTTGGGCTTAAGGAATTGCTTAAGCTTAAAGCTTCTAGTGTGAACCTGCGTGGTTTTAGCCGCAGGTGTGAGACCGCAGAAGCGGCCCTGGGGTCGCAGAAGCAGTTTGGGCTGAGGATGGGTAAATTTGAGGAATTTTTCACACCTACGAGAGGAGCGCAAAATCGAAGAGGTGAGGAGGCATGGTTTTATGCAGATGCGGAGTAGAGGGCGCAGGTACGCATGCACAAGAGCGCATATCGGACCGCAGAAGCAAAGTTTGCCAGAATGTCTGGAGCCGTAGAAGCAGAGGCATAAGCGTAGGTGCGCTTCCGCACGTGCGAAGTATTTTCCGCAAAAACGGATGGTCAGGATGTTAATGAAATTCTGCACCTGCGATGGTTTGTCCGCAAGTGCGGTGGATGAGAGCGTAGGTGCGAAAAGCCTGGGCAGAAGGATTAAAACGAGGGTTTGAGTTAAATACAATTCCAAAAATTCTTTCACATCAGATTCTTTCTATTTTTTCTTTTAAACAAAAAGTTAAAATACGAAAAACAATCAGAATGAAAAGCGTCACTTTTATTGAAGAGGGTTTTGGCTACCATTGAAGAGGTAAGTGAAGGTTCATAACTTTTATTGATAATTATTGTTTACCCATTGCTTTTACACCTAGATTATGTGTGTTTGAGGTAAAATTAGGGGAATTTTGGACTATGTATTAGAAAGTAGATTTGGGGATTTTAGGGTCGATTTGTGATTGGAATTGGATGATTTTGGCATGGTTAGACTCGTAATTGAAAGGTTGTTCGGATTTTGTAAATTTTGTCGGGTTTCGAGGTGCAGTCCCGTGGTTGACTTTTTGATTTTGGTTAAAGATCTAAGCTTTATCATAGGAATTGATTCCTATAGCTTGTATTGATTATCTTAAGTTGTTTGCGACTAGATTCGAGTTGTTCGGAGGTCGATTCGCGAGGCAAGGGTTTGTTGGAGCTTTGAGTTGTGTGCTTTGAGGCAAGTAACATTTCTAAACTTGAATTTGAGGGTATTTAACCATGAGAACTACGTTATATAAAAGATATTGGGGTTACGTACGCGCTAAGTGACGGGTGTGTGTGTGCACCAGTGTATTCATGGTTTGGGAGGCCTTTAGGCTATTACCGGGCTTGTCTTGCTATCATATCATGTTATCCCCGTGTTCCCTCTTCTTGTTTGATTATTTGAACTGTGAATCATGTTAGACATCATGTCTAGTCTATGTGCTAACTGTTTGAGACTTGATAGGGTTATTCTTGTTGTTTTTAAGTTATATACCTTATTTGCACACATGTTCGCAGTCATGATACTATATCGATGTATGATATCTCTGTGTGAGTACTTCTTATTTGATTCCTCACATATTGTTGATACCGCTAAAGGTTAAAACTGTTAAATTGAGTATTTGAGATGTGTTTATCTCATACTTGAACAGTAAATGACTGAGTTTGGGCCTTAGAGCCGGTTTGGTACTGATTTTGAGGTGACGTGTACGCCAAGCCCATATTGGGCTAAGTGTTATTATTTTGTGGCGATGCGTGCACCATGCCTCCTTATTGGGCTAAATGATTATAATTAGCGCTTGGGCAATATTCGCCCCTCCAGAGTCTGACATGCTAGCAATGGGCGCATGCATAGTATTTCACATATGTGCTTGATAATGGGCAGTTATGCCAGGCACCCGTACAGTGCTAAGTGTAAATATTCTTGATGGATCCACTCTGATACTGTTGATTGACCTGTATATCTGACATGTAGGCATAGAGATGTAGTTTCCTCATGTTACCTGATAATTGACCTGCTTTATCTATGCTGGGCTTTAACTGTTATACTTGAAACATGCCTAAATTACTAAAATATGACCAAGCTGAACTTGATATTATTGAGCTACTGTTTCTATGGTTTATTCTTTATATTCTGAACTGTTATCGGGTATTGGAATTGGCATTGGACTGTTGTTCTGAGCTCGTCACTACTTTCAACACAAGGTTAGTGTTGTTACTTATTGAGTACATTGGACCGGTTGTACTCATACTACACTTTGCACTTCGTGTGCAGATCCAAGTACATCCGGTCGAGGTGATTTTCAGACTTGAGTTGTTGCTGACTTTTGGGAGACTACGAGGTAGCTGCCATATCGTCTGTAGTCCTTGAAGTCCTCTTTCTGTTATCTTTATCTTTACTGTTCTTACATTCAGACAATTGTATTAGAGGATTTCGCTTGTACCTTGTTATTCAGTAGTGCTCGGGTACTCGTTGACACCAGATTTTGGGATTGATTGTAGTAACATTTTGGCTCACTTCTCATATATTTTTATGACATTCTTTCGTTGTTAAGTTATTAGATTATATTTAACCGATTTTATTATTATTATGTGACTGTTGGCTTACCTAGCGGTTGGGTTAAGTATCATCACAGCTTGTGTATTTTGGGTCGTGACAACTAATGAAAATACTAAAAATAGGTTGACTTAGCGAAACAAATTGTTTTGATAAAATAAATTTAAAATGACAATATAGGTGGTTGAGTTAGCGAAAGAAATTTATGAGACGCACAATTTTGAAAAATTTTGTCCACAATTTGGAAACCCTTATTATTAGGGAATTTTAGGTTAATATTTGGCCTATTTTTTAGGCTTTAAACAACCTTGTGGTAATTAGATGAGTTAGATAACTTTTGGACATAATAGTTCTCTGGACATTCGGAACCAGCAATAGCCTGTAAAACGAGTCGTCATTTTCGGGTCTCTAACGTATATATAAGAGCACGTTACAAAAGCGCATACAGTGAGGGAACTGCATGTGCTTCGTTTTGGGGTTAATAAAACTAAGGACTCTATATTCACTTTGAGTCCTTCTTTGTTCCCTGTTTATCTATTTTAATTCTTGTTTTACATTTTCGGTTCCCTCCACAAAGTGATAAAGAAATATAATTTTGTGGATAATCAAACTCTCCACGTGAACAATATATATGCACAGTTGAAAAAAATAAAAGATATCTATTCCAACAAAAAATAAAGAAAGAAAGAAAACCAATGGCTCATGCTAATGAAAAAGAGAAAGATACCAGAACAGAGGAGGAGAAAGCCATAGATGCATGGCTTCCCATCACATCCGATCGAAATGCGAAGTGGTGGTACTCTACTTTTCATAATGTCACTGCCATGGTTGGTGCTGGTGTCCTCAGTCTCCCTTATGCCATGTCTGAGATGGGATGGTATGTTTTCTGTTTTGTTATCTCTCTTTTCTGGTGGATTTGCGTCTCTTTTACTTTCTTCCTATATCAATTTTAGTCCAGAATAATTGTTCGTTTATGTGCATTATTCCCTACATTTTAATTTATGTGTCTTACTTTTTTAAGCATATTTCAAAAATAATATCACCCTTCTATATTTATTAAATTCTTAATTCCGACATTCACTCTTTACCCTTCATAACACTCCCGACTCCCTCGTAGGAATGACATGTCATGTTTAAGATTATAATATTTAAAAAGTATCATGATATTATATATATATAGATTTAGTTTAATATTTCAAGATTCAAAAGTATTTTTTTTATTCTTAAACCTTCGCTCAAACTAGAAAACATAAAATGAAAAGGAGAAAGTACATTCTTTTATACTCTTAATTATGTTCTCGTTCATATTTGAGATCACAAATTTTTTGGATAGATCAGATAACCAAGAATTAAACAAGTTGTCTCTCTTTGGATCTGTTGCATGCACGATTCTAATATATAACATCCTTTTAATCTATAATGCTTTATTTGTGCAGATAATTTTAAAGAACGACAAAACGTTCTTGATTTTCTGAGTTTGCTTATTTCTTCTCTTCATATTATGTCTGGAGATTTTGGATTTACTGACATTCCAATGAATTATGTATCAGTATCTTTTATATGGATCGATTCTTATCCCGTTTGGGGATTATTTTTTGTTTTTATTAAATCACCGTCATTCTCTAATGGTGAAGAATTGATCAATGTTACAGGGGGCCTGGGGTGACAGTAATGCTGCTTTCATGGGCAATAACATTTTATACAATCTGGCAAATGGTAGAGATGCATGAAATGGTACCTGGCAAGAGATTTGATAGGTACCACGAGCTAGGTCAACATGCTTTTGGTGAAAAACTAGGACTTTGGATTGTTGTACCCCAACAAATAGTGGTGGACGTGAGTTCTTGCATAATATACATGGTAACAGGTGGCAAGTCGTTGAAGAAATTCCACGAAACAGTTTGCCCTGATTGTCAACCAATAAAGCTGACCTACTTCATCATAATATTCTCCTCAGTCCACTTTGTACTTTCTCACTTGCCAAATTTCAATTCCATATCGTTGGTGTCCTTGGCTGCAGCGGTCATGTCCTTGACATATTCGATTGTTGCTTGGGCAGCGTCTGTAGGGAGAGGGATTGAAGGCAGAGAAGTGAGCTATGAACTTAGGGGTGAAAAGACATCTGATAATATTTTCATGTTCTTGAGTGCACTTGGAGATGTGGCTTTTGCCTATGCTGGCCACAATGTGGTCCTTGAGATTCAAGCCACCATTCCTTCAACACCCGAAAAACCTTCCAAAGGTCCAATGTGGAAAGGTGTATGGGTCGCTTATCTCATCGTCGCCGTCTGTTATCTCCCTGTCGCTTTCATTGGCTATTGGGCCTTTGGTAACGTCGTTGAGGATAACATCTTGCTTTCACTCGAAAAACCTACTTGGGTTATTGCTGCAGCTAACTTGTTTGTTGTCGTTCATGTCATTGGAAGTTACCAGGTACCTACCTACCTACCTACCTTTAATTTTGCTAATTCATGATAGATAAGTGTTAATTTATCTCGTCATCTCATCAATCTGAAAGCTTGAACACATTTTTTGTTTGAAAAAAAACACTTGCAGGTTTTCGCAATGCCCGTGTTTGACATGATAGAGACATATGCCGTGAAATCAATGAGACTAAAACCATCCACTATTCTTCGGTTCAGTGTGCGTACTACGTATGTTGGTAAGTTATAGGGATACGTACTCATAACTCCTTCTAGCCCCTATTTTAGTTATTTACTTAAAAGAAAGATATTGGAGTGAGTTGTTTTCATTCTATTATTTTATCTTTTTCCAATTGTAGCATTTACATTGTTCGTGGGTCTGACCATACCATTCTTTGGTGGCCTAATGGGATTTTTTGGTGGATTTGCTCTGGCCCCAACATCGTATTACGTAAGTATATTACATAAGGAATTCACCAGTTTTGTTATGTTTTTATGATGCAATTAAGTTATCAGCCAATATTGACCTTGCCTTTTTTCTGCAGCTTCCTTGCATCATTTGGCTTATCATTGTAAAGCCCAAAAGGTTTGGCTTTTCTTGGTTTATCAATTGGGTGAGTAAAATTTAATTTGATTTTATAACTATTCTTATTTAATTTCATGGTTTATTTTATTTCTGTAACTTACTTTGGCTTTTTTCTGTTTTCTTTTTCCAAATAAATTCTAGTTCTGCATCATAGTTGGCATACTGCTGACTGTTTTATCACCCATTGGAGGGATGTGGACTCTTATCAAACAAGCTAAGAACTACCGGTTTTACCAGTGATCTGCAATTCCTTTTTCTTATAATCTGGAACTGTAAATAGTTACCTTTTTTTTTGCCTTTTGCCATTTGTTTCTCACACTTATTTTTCAGCACACTTTAGAACAAAAAGAATGTATTTATTTGTTATAGATGCTTAACTGCCTTTGTGAATAATACTTGGAAATAAAACACCTTTGTTTAGGAGTACTGTCTAATGACTCCAGTTCTTTTTTTTCTGCCTAATCTAATGCCTCCAATTTATTGACTAAGGTGCTACTAAGAAGAGAGACAAAGGAGAAAAGAATTAATTTTGTCTTTATCAAAGTAAGGGTTGGATTGGTAATTTTTCTTTCCAACTAAGAAAATTCGGCCAAATCTAGCATAACTGCATAAGGAAATTTTTTTATTCCGTGTGATACGCGTATTGTCAGTTGCGTGAGGCTCTCTTTGGCTGACAAATGTATGATGTGGGGCTCTTGTTGACTGAAAAATGTCTATCGTGGGACGCACAACTTACACATCTCACTTCGTTCCCTATCTCCATCTCACTAATCGTTCTCACTCATTTTCCCCCTCTGCTTCTATTCTCTCTCCACTTCTCACAGACACTCCCGGGTATTGTTAACTTCGAACATAACTTCACTCTTGAAATCAGTAAAGAGATTGCTGGGACTCACCCACAATGCCTTGCATATCTATTCTCTCAATCCCATTTATTTAAGAAAAAAATTTAAAATGGGTTATAGACATCAAAATTTTAAAGAAGCAGTCCATACGAAATTTGGGCTAAGTCTTAAATTTAAGACACTATAAAACGAGTCTATTCCTACTCCTGAAACCCTAGAAGTCCATTAGGTTGCTTTGACGATACTCTACCATAACCTTAGTTATACTATAAAAAAGGGTATATATTCCCTTGAAAAGTGTCACTACCCAAATCCACGTGACCGACACCCGTCACACTACCCGACCTGTGCGCACCAATCCATATGTCAAGACCAAATATAATTGCGGAACCAATTGAAAATCTTGTATATTTTCAAATCAAGTCACAAAATATTTTTCATTTTCAAAATCATACATGAAACTTTTCATAAAAATGATACTTCGCATAATCAAATTAAATAATTATTCATTTATGCATGACGTCCGCAATCCTATTTTTACAACCCAACACAACTATTTATGGAGCCTATATACCAAATAATAGAACTAACACTTGAAATAATTCCAATAAAAGAAAATACGAAATAATACGATAGCTACTACGAGATAAAAGTGGTGCTTCATCATACCTCGGAAAGAGAGTCATCCTAGCCCTGTCCACACCTCACATTCTATTGTTTACCTGTAAAATGATACAATTGAATTTGTAACGTGGTTTATAGACAAGTAAATTTATTTGATATAAAATGATAAATTAATTAAATAAAATATAAGACTTAGCGTTGAAATCGAGATAAGACATCAACTAGCTTGGTTCTGGGAGCAGAGCTTCGGAAGGCAGAAATATGAATATCAATAGACAAAAAATAAAGTATTATTGAGCTTTTCAAGTAGTATGTAGCATAAGTTTGTCAGAAAACTCGTGTCTCTATAATGGCTGTTGAACTCACTATTTATAGTTGCACCTAGAGAACAAGGTCCTAGCATCAAGCACCTCTTAAATGACAATTATGGAGGCCATTGAAGAATGTGTAACGGCAGGCTATGAATGTCATAATTCTCTATAACGGACTGTGTATTTAATACTGCAGAATATTCTTCATTGAATTTTTATCGGGTTGCAGGCATTCATTTGCCTTTATTAGCAATATTCCCTTTGGGGGCTTCTCGGTGCCAACCGGAACTGCTACCCCCGGTCTTGATTTCCACCATTCTCGCTTTCCATTTATCTCCGGTTCCACGTGTCTATCTATTATACGAGTATTTAATATGAACCAATTTTACCCTCGGAGGCTCCTAAACCTAGTGTGTAGTGCCCGGGGGTTTAATTGGTTCTTATTTAATATGAACCAATTAATACCAATAGTATCATGACTTAATTAGCCTCGGAGGCTCCTAAACATCGGGCTAACGGGCCTTGGAAAGACTTTCTATACAATTGGCCTCCCCTAAAGCAGTAACAAGCTACTTTAGTGCGTAGCGCCCGGGCTGCTTTGGGCTCTTCGGATAGTTTTTCGTGCTCGAGATAGTCAATGATCTTATTTCTTCAGTCCCAGACCAAAGTTTTGTCGCGTTTACCTCATAATAGCCATCCACATCCAATACCGAATGCATAAGCTGTACGACCGTACCGGAGTCTGATCCTTTCATTTTCGTGGACGAACCCAAATTGGCCAGTGCGTTTGCGTCCGCGTTTCTTCCCTCAAGATGTGGGTGATTGACCATTCCCTAATCCGTGTGAGCAGAGTCTGGACTTTCACTACATATTTTTGCATACGTTCCTCTTTGGTATCGAAGATCCCGTAGACCTGATTTACTTCCAGTTGGGAACCACATTTGATTTCTATGACCTCGGAGTCCGGTCCTTGGGCCAGCTCGAGTCCTACAGTTAAAGCCTCATACTCGGCTTCATTATTATTGAAGGGAACAGTTCTTATGGCTTGCCTCAGGGTTTTCTCCCAAGGGCATGATTAGTACTACCCCCAGCTCGGACCTTTTTACGTTAGAAGTTCCGTACGTGAACAAGGTCTAGACTCTCGATGTCGTTCTGACACCATCACTGCTTCTTTGGTGGCCAAAGGCAGCAATCCAGGTCTGAAATTGGCCACAAAGTCGGACAAAACTTGCGACTTGATCGCAGTCCTGGGTTTATACTCTATGTCAAATACACTCATTTAGACTGCCCATTTGACCAGTCGACCTGAAAGTTCAGGTTCGTGAAGGATATTTCGTAGGGGAAAGGTTGTCACCCTGACTATCGGGTGACATTGAAAGTAAGGCCTAAGCTTTTGATCGACACTGTGAGAGCTAAGGCAAACTTTTCCAAATGTGGGTAGCGAGTTTCCGCTCGCGTTAAAATATTACTAACATAATAGATAGGATATTGCGTACCTTCATCTTCACGGACTAAAACGACACTTACCTCTACCTTCGAGACCGTTAAGTAAATCAACAACTACTCGCCTTCCTCCGGTTTTGATAGTAATCGGATCGATAAATACCTTTTCAAATCTTTCATAGCCTACTAGAATTCCGGAGTCCATTCGAAGTTCTTCTTCTTTTTCAGAAGTGAGAAGAAGTGATAACATATTTCTGAAGACCGAGAAATGAATCTGCTTAAAGCGACCAATCTTCCAATTAACCTATGAACCTCTTTTATGTTTGATAGCTGGTCGGGGATGTCCTCGATGGGTTTAATTTTCACGGGATTGACTTTGATCCCCCTTTGTGACACCAGGAACCCTAAGAACTTACCGGAGCTGACTCCGAATGCACACTTTTTGTGGTTAAGCTTCATGTTGTGCTTCCTTAGGATGTCAAAGGTTTCTTGTAGGTGTTTAAGATGATCACCTACATTCAAAGGCTTAACCAGCATATCATCTATGTAAACTTCGATGATTTTTTCCTGTCTGTTTTTCAGATATTTCATTCACAAGCCTCTGATAAGTGGTTCCGACATTCTTAAGCCCGAAAGGCATCACATTATAGCAATATATGCCAAAGTTCGTTATGAACAAAGTTTTTTCCTGATCCTCTAGGTTCATTTTGATTTGGTTGTACTCCGAATAGGCATTGAGGAAACTCATCAACACATGCCCAACCATCGCGTCAATCATTTGATCAATGTTTGGCAATGGAAACGAGTCTTTTGGGCATGCCTTATTCAGATCCTTATAATCTATGCACATACAAAATTTACTATTCATTTTGGAACTACTACTATGTTAGCTAGCTAGTCAGGATACTTTACCTCCCGGATTGAACCGATATCAAGCAATCGAGTTAGCTTTTGTTTGACAAATTTATTTCTGACCTTGCCAATAGGGTGTTTCTTCTGCCTTATCGGAGGGATGTCAGGATCCAGGCTTAATTTGTGCATGACCACCTATGGAAGAATACCTGTTATATTCGTATGAGACAACGCAAAACAATCAATGTTAAATTTAAGAAATTCTATAAATCCTGTTTAATCCTGTCCCAAAGTATAACTTCCTCTCCAAGAATTTCTCAAACAATGCGACTTGCTTGAGTTCTTTCGTTGTGGATTTGGTTGTGTTCATTTGTTCTTATACCTGGAAATATCTTGGTACCTGATAGGATTCCGACGACTCCTCCCCCCTTGTTGACTTCGTTCAGTTCGGGAGCAGGCATCTGTTCTTGTAATTGCTATGCCGCATGCTCCTTCTCTTTGCTATTGGAAACTAAGATGCTTTCATTTTTCTTGCCGCCGATTGATCTCCTCTTATTTGTTTAATTCCCTCCGGAGTTGTGAATTTCAGAAGTTGATGGTATGTCGACAGCATAGCCTTCATCTTGTGTAGCCACGATTTTCCAACAATAATACTGTAGCACATAGCGTCGTCTACTACATCAAAAGGGTCACCTTCGTTACCCCTTCAGCATTTGTGGGCATCATAATTTTCCCCCGGGTTGTTACGCTTGCTAAATTAAACCCCGGTGAGGAGCTTTGTGCCCGGAATGATGCTTCCAGTCAACTTGGCTTGTTCCAGCACTCTCGATTGGATAATATTGGCTGAACTCCCTAGGTCCACCAAAACACATTTAATTTTAAAATCTAAAACATTAAGAGAAATTACTAGGGCATCGTTGTGCGGTAGTAGGAGTCCATCTGCATCCTCCTACATGAAAGTGATATGGTCCTTGGCGACTTCCTAGAGTCTCTTGATATGGGTCACCGAAACCTTTATCTTTTTTGCTACCGAAAAGGTTAAACCATTAATCTCGTTCCCCCTCAAAAATCTTGTTGATTGTTAGATGAGGAGGGTGTTCTCCTGCTTTTGAGGGTTACACGTTATCCCATTTTCGGCCATAGTTGTTCTTAGCCTGGTCGCTTAAGAATTCTCTAAGATGGTCATTTTTCAACGTTGTCGCCACCCCCTCGTGTAAATGTCGGCAGTCCCTAGTCCGGTGGCCGTTTATCCCATGGTACTCATACCATAGATTATGATACCTCTGACTGGGGTCGGATCTCATAATCCTCGGGAATCGTGCTTCCTTAATGTTCCTCATCCCCAATACCAGTTCCACTATGCTAACATTGAAGTTATATTTGGACAATCTGGGGTAGGTGGAATCCTGGGAGCCCGATACCTCTTTGTCGTGTGACGATATGTTATTCTGGCCACGATCATCTCTCCTATAGGTAGCGAATCTATCCACCGACCGAAAACCTCTGCCGTGTCCTACGGCTCTTTCGTAGGGCAAAATCCGACCTCTAGAAGACCGTCGATCTGCATCGAAATCATACTTCAACTATTCCTTATGCTTTTCTCGGTCCCGACCCTTGGTTGATACCGGGAAATTGAGCTCTTTATCCTCTATTCTTCTCATCGACTCATAGCGGTTATGGACATCTGCCCATGTTGTTTCCTGGAACCCGAGCAGACTTTCTTTTAGTGTTTGAGAAGTGTCCGAATTCCTCGGATTCATCCCTTTAGTAAATGCCTCAGCTGCCCATTCATCCGACACGACCGGTAATAACATCCTTTTCTTTTGAAATTTAGTCACGAACTCTCGCAGCAATTCGAACTCTCCTTGCGCAATTCTGAACATATCAACCGTTCGGGCCTGTACCTTCCTGGCCCCAGCATGGTCCTGGATAAAAGAATTCGTGAGCATCTCGAAGGAATCTATTGAGTGCTCGGGTAAAAGTGAATACCATGTCAGGTCCCCTTTCGTGAGGGTCTCCCCGAACTTGTTCAACAAGAATAACTTAATTTCGTACGGAGCTAAGTCATTTCCTTTCACTGCTTCTGTATAGGTGGGGATGTGCTCCTGAGGATCTGAAGTCCCATCATATTTTGGCATGTCTGGCATTTTAAATTGCTTTGGGATCAACTCCGGTTCCGTACTTGGTTTGAACGGCAACTGGGTGAATGTCTTTGAGTCCGGTCCTTTCAACACTGGTGGTGGGCCCGAGCTTTGATCCATTTGGGCATTTATTTTCCTCATAAACCGCATGAGTTAGATTTTAAAGGGATCATTCTCGTTATTGTTATCGGATCTGCTGTCGTTCCCCCTGGCCCTATCAAAGCCGACCTCACCCCTCGGGGTATTGTTATCAACCCTTTGTGTTGTTTGGTTTGCGGGAGCACCAGGAGGAACTGGACCTCTTCCATTCGTATTATTGGAAGCACCCAACAATGCCTGTCTCTACTCCGCCATGACCTAATCAGGTCACAAGAGATGGCCCATAATAGCCTTTTGTTGTTCCCTCAGGATTTTCATTGTTTCCGCAAGGTGCTTATCTTTAGTGTCATCAATAGTTGCCTCCCGAATGTGTCGTAGATATTGCCCTCCATGGACCGGTGTGGCCTCATCCCCAACGTTGTGGGTTTCTCTGACCGAATCTTCGTGTTGAGGCTGATTTCTTTGGGTCTCAACATTGTGCGTGATGTTAATATCGTTATCTGCCATTTTTGATGATTATTCACTAATAAACAAAGAATTAAACAAGTTAGTAATAGATACAAGGATCAACCCAATTACGCAACTGTCTAAGCTCCACGGTGGGCGCCAAACTGTTTACTAGTAAAATGGTATAGTTGAATTTGCAACGTGGTTTATAGACAAGCGAATCGATTTGATCCCAAAATGATAAATTAATATAATAAAATATAAGACTTAGCATTGAAATTGAGATAAGACAACAACTAGCTTGGTTCCGGGAGCAGAGCTTCCGAAGGCAATAACATGAATATCAATAGACAAGAAAAAAGTATTATTAAGCTTTTCAAGTAGTATGTAGCATAAGTTTGTCAGAAATTTATGTCTCTATAATGGTTGTTGAAGTCACTATTAATAGTTACACCTAGGGAATAAGGTCCTAGGATCAAGCCCCTCTTAAATGATAATTATGGGGGACATTGAAGAATGTGTAACGACAGACTATGAATGCCATAATTCTCTATAACGGATTGTGTATTTAATACTGCAGAACATTCTTCATTGAATATTTCGGCTGGCAGGCATTTATTTGTCTTCATTAGCAATATTCCCTTCGGGGTCTTCCTGGTACCAACCGAAACTGATGCCCCCTGTCTTGATTTCCACCTGTCTTGCTTTTCATCTATCTCCGGTTCCACGTGTCGCTCTTTTATACGAGTATTTAATATGAACCAATTTTACCCTATACAGCTACACCTCATCCTGAAATACGTAAAGAAAGCAGGACCCTAAAGAGGGGCCCTTAAGGGCTGAGTACACCACTATGGTACTCAATAAATGTCATAGACTCTCTCTAACTTATGTTCTTGGGACAAACTTTATAGAAATAATGCACAAATATTTGGTATAAAATGGTAAGTAATTTCATCACTTCATGATCTTTTTCATTTTAAATAAAAGACAAGTGAAATATAACCCACAATATAAATTTTTAAAATATCTATATCAGTATAAAATTTTGAATAAAAGCATACATAATCATTCCATTGAACAAGCCCTAAGCTCTAGCGATAAGGAGACGACTAGGAGACCACTGATTGTGAAGCCTTCGCAAAGCCTTTAATGGCTACTCCAGCCACTAGCCAGCCTCCTCTTGAGGTTGGTCAGTTGTCCTACCATCCCCACATCCACATACAACCTCTACAAACCCTAATCCACCCATAAACTATGCAAAATTACTACAACCAAGTTCATTAAATGCCGCCATGTAAACCCTACCCCTCATGCCTATAAAACCAGTAGAATATCTTCTTGGGAAGCCTATAATTATATGGAAGGAGTAAGAAGTGAAGCAATCAATTGTGAAACAAGGCTGGCGACAGACAGTCTTGGGAAAATTTTTGTATGGGAAGCCAGTGATACAAGAGCTATGTAAGGTGATTCCAATTCAATGTGAACGTAAAGGAGCGAGCTCAATTGACCTTATTGAAGATAATCATGTGTTGATAAGACTAACATTGATGTAAGATTATATTCATCTACTTTCAAAGCCCGCTTTCTACCTAAAAACCCAAGGAGAGATGTGGCAGATGAGATGTATGAAGTGGAACCCTTGGTGGAAGCCCGAAGAGGAGACTCCTATTGTAATTGCTTGGATTAGTTTCCCAGAGTTGCCACCTAACTTCTTTGGTAAGGAATTTGTGCTTTCATTAGAAAGCGCAGTAGGTAACCCATTACATGTTGATTTAGCAACACAAAATGGTACTAGACCTAGTTGTGCAAAGATTAAAGTGGAGGTGAATTTGCTTGCTAAATTCCCTCAAAGAATTAAAATAGTTGAAGAAGAGGATGAAATTGGGCCGGAGGAATCTAAATGGATTAAAATCAAGTATGATTATCTTTCAAAATATTGTAAGACTTGTAAGACACAAGGTCACTATGAAGTTAATTGTTGGGTGATTCATCCTGAGTTTCATAAGAAGTATGAAGAAGTTGTTGAAGATCAAAGTATTGGCAAGGAGATAGTTGGTACTGCTGCTGCATCAACCAAGGTCCTCATAAGTGGAAACGTAGTGGGAAAACCAATTGTAAATCCTGCCAAACAGAAGTGGATGCAAAGAATAAAGAATAAGTATCAAATGGATAATAGGGGCCATATAATTGAAGCTGCACAAGAATAAGGAGCTAGCAATGTCAACGGGAAGAACAATGCTGAAACAGTTACTATAAAGAACAAGTTTGATGCTCTTGAGGTTGAAGAGATTGAACAACCAATCTTACAAATTCCGAATGGAAAAGGAGATGACACTCTTAAAGAAAAGGAGAAGCAACAACTAGTAAATGAATCCAAAAAGGACAAGAAGAAAAAGCAACAGGAGAATGTACCACACACCAGTCCAAATCCTAAAGGAAATGGGAGTTCTACTGTAGCGGCTAAAGAAATCAACCCTAACTCTAATCCTAATGCTATTGGATTTGGGGTGGACACGCAAAAGGAAAGAAATGTGGATTGGGTTCAAAGAAGGTTTGGAACTCCTAAAGAGGTACTTAATGAGATAACTAACCATTCTTGCCAAGAATTTCCTTTACACATTATGGGAGGCTCTTCAAGGGAAGTTGATACCACAAGAACAACAAAAGAATGTAACTCAAAGGGAATTGGAAAAACTGATGCAACAAGAAATAGATGCACATCATGGGATGAAGAAGGTGAGGAGATGGAGTTTAACAATGCTGTTGATGCTCACAGAAATGATCATGCAAAGCAGCCTGGCACAGTAGATTCAAAAGCTACAGTAAACCCTAGGATGCAGGAAAATCAATTGGAGTAGGTGTAGTATCACTAGTAGAAGCTAGAATCAATGAGGGTGCAGGCGAAGAAGCTTCAGGGAAGGAGAAAGGCAATGGAACAGTAAGCCCTAACAACACTACCATGAGTTTCTTTACAGCTGCAGCTCATGCGATGGATGGTAATGGTGTAGGAAATGATAAAAAGGCTCCTACAATTATCTTAGATGATATAGTGAGGTCAAACACTAAAATAGCTGATGGAAAGCCTAAGGAATCCAATGGAACAGTAATTGCAGTGTCTACTACTACAATAAACCCTAATCTGGGCTCAGTCCATGAATTGCAATTCAAGGTGATGCAGGAGACTTTAGGAGCAATGGAATAACATAACCAGTAATTGAAGGAGGTGACTAGGGTGTCACATGAGCAGGCTATTGTTCCTAAGTCTTCAGGTACAATTGAGGCATTGCTAGTGGCCTGTGCCTTAGGAACTAGGCAGCCTATGTAGCTTCAAATCAAGGTCCCACTAAAATCACCTAACCAAATACTACATGACATTATCATTCACAGTGTGGCACCTCTAGACCTTCAGAATGTAGAGGTAGAACAAGGTGAGATTGAGGAAGAGGGAGAAGATGAATCTACTGCAGGCAATTTCAAGGCAGTTCCTAGAGATGCAGACTTATCTCCAATACTTGTTGGCAGAAGTGGTACGAAGGGCAAGAAGTAAGGTCAAGTTAAAGAAATACCTCAACCTACAAGAATTATGCCAAAGAGGGCAGTCTCATTTACCAAATGATGATCAAGACCTTGATATGGAACATAAGGTCTGTTAAAACTCAACATGCATTTCAAAGAGTGATCAATATGCATAGGGAACATGGATTCTACGTAGTTGCTTTGATGGAACCCTTTTAGAACTAAAGACATATTCAATGATATAGAAGAAGACTTAATATCGATGTTGTTATGTCTAACATTAATGGGAAGATTTGGCTTTTCTTTGATGCTGCTGTGGTGTGGGAATTAGTGATGGATACTGAACAACAGGTGACTATCAAACTGTATCATCAGGATATTGGTCAATACATCATGCTTACTTTTATATATGCTAAATGTTCTTCACCTGAGAGGATGGAATCGTGGGATAATGTATTATCTTGCAAGTGATATGGAGTTGCCTTGGGTTGTTGGTGGTGATTTCAATATTGTGCTACATGAATATGAGAAGATTGGGGGGCGGCCAGTTCACCCTCCTTAATATGAAGACTTTGCCTTTTGTGTGAACTATTATGGGCTTTTTGATTTAGGCTACAAAGCAAGTCCATTCACCTGGTGGAATGGTAGACCAAATGCGAAGTGTATCTTTAAGCGGCTGGATAGAGTGTTTGCGAACTTACCATTCCAGAATCTATTCTCTACCATTGATGTTGAACATCTTATTAGGATTAGATCAGATCATGCCCCTCTATTCATGAGCTGTGGTGAACAAGCTACTAACTTCATCAAGCCTTTTAAGTTCCTGAACTTCTGGACCAAACATGAAACATTTAAGGAATTGGTTAGGCAGAACTCGATTGTCGACTGTATTGGAGGCCCATATCTCATGTTCAAGCAAAAGCTAAAAAGGATGAAGATTTATCTATCTAAATGGAGCAAGGAGACATATGGAGACATATTTAAACAACTTTCTATTGGGGAAGACATTGTGAAGTTGAAGGAGATGATTTTGAAAGAAGAACCTACAGTTGAAAATAGAATAGTTCTTGAAAAAGCACAAGCTGAATTGAAGAGATACTTAAGCATAGAAGAGCAATACTGGAAGCAGAAGGCTGAGATGACATGGTTTGCTGAAGGAGATAGGAATACAAGAATCTTCCACAATCATGTTAATGGCAAGAGATAGAAGCTGCAATTGAAAAGAATACAAAAAGGGGATAGAGTCTGGGTTGAAAGCCAAGATGATATGGTTGCTGCTTCTGTGGAATTCTGCCAGAGGCAATTCACTAAAGAAGCTGATCCTTCTGACTTCACTCTACTAGACAATGTGCCTGCTATGGTGACTATGCAGCGGAATCTTGAATTATGTAGATATCCTACTCTTGAAGAAGTCAAGGCTGTTGTGTTTGGACTTAGTGGGGAGAGTGTTAGTGGTCCTGATGGTTTCACTGGTACATTCAATCAAGTATGTTGGGATTGTATTGATATTCATAACACGGTATTGCACTTCTTTGGGGGAGCACCACTGGCTAAATCTATCACACACACTAACCTTATGTTACTTACAAAAAAGCCAATTGTTCAGACTTTCTCAGATTTGAGGCCCATAAGCTTGAGAAATTTCATCAACAAGGTGATGTCTAGAGTTCTACATGATAGACTGGAAAAGTTCTTGCCTTCTTTGATATCCTCCAACCAGTCTGGCTTTGTGAAAGGAAGAAGTATTTTTGAAAACATACTTCTCACTCAGAAGATTGTTACTGACATCAGGTTAAGGGGAAAGCCTGCCAATATAGTGACTAGATTGGACATGGCTAAAGTATATGATTGGGTATCTTGGAAGTACTTGCTTCATGTGTTAAGGAAGATGGGATTTGCTGAATATTTTATCATCATAATATGGATTGTTTTGTCAAATAACTGGTACTCAATCTTGGTGAATGGCCAATCTTCAGGCTTCTTTCAGTCTACTAGAGGGGTGAAGCAAGGAGATCCATTATCTCCTGCATTATTCATACTATCAACAAAAGAGTTGTCGAGATCACTGAACAAATTATTTGATGACAATTCTTTTAGGGGTTTTGGAATACCAAAGTGGACTGATCCATGAACCATCTTGCATATGCTGATGACACAATTATCTTTGCCTCAGCTCATCCAGATTCATTGAAGAAGATCATGGAAGTGTTGTAAAGATATGAGAAGATCTCAGGCCAGCTCATCAACAAGGCAAAGAGTTCATATTACATTCCCTCTAATATGGTAACTGCTTAGGTTAAAACAGTGGGAGATATTACTGGCTTGTCTAAGGGTGAATTACCTTTCATCTACTTAAGGTGTCCAATATTCTATACCAGGAGTAGGAAAGACTACTATGATGATCTTGTAAAGAAGGTAAAGGCCAAGCTGCATTCATGCAAAGGAAAGTTGTTATCTTATGGAGGCAAGGCTACACTGATCAGTAGTGTACTTCAAAGCATGCTAGTGCACTTACTCTTAGTTCTCGATCCTCCCAAAAACATATTGGAACACTTGCATAAGTTATTTGCAAGGTTCTTATGGATCAATAAAGAAAAAGGGAGGAGTAGACAATGTTCCTCATGGCAGAAGATTTGTCTCCCAAAGGAGGAAGGAGGGTTAGGCTTCAGATCCTTATTTGATGTATCTAGGGCATTGTCTGCAAAGTTGTGGTGGAGATTTAGGATTACAAAGTCATTGTGGTCAAACTTTATGTGGAACTAATATTTCAAGAAGGATATACCAACAGTGGTACAATTTAGGCAAGGTTCTCATATTTGGAGGCAAATGTTAAATGCTAGGCAGGAGGTGGAACATGAGATTTGGAGGGAGATGAAGTGTGGTACTACAAATATTTGGCATGAAAACTGGATTGGGTTAGGATCTTTATATCATGTAGTGCCACCTGACTTTCACATCATTGAGGACTTTCAAGAAGTGGCAGACTTGGGGCAAGGAGATGACTGGAATGAGAAGTTAGTTTAACAATCCTTTCCTGAGGATATTGGATAACATATTACACAGTAGGTGTAGTTTGAAGACACTAGAGGTTACTGGGACGAGCCTTGGTGGAGACCTACAACTTTAGGAAAGTTCACAGTCAGTAGTGCATGACAACAAGTGAGACATAGGGCCAACATTAATTAGGAATTCAAGCATATGTGGATTAAAAGTCTGCCCTTCCAGATTTCTTTATTCCTTTGGAGGCTATGGAGATTCAAATTGGCTATTGATGATATGTGGAGAAGACTGGGGCATGTATATAAGTCTAAGTGTTGGTGTTTTCAAGCTCCACAAGAGGAATCATTTGATCATTTGTTCCTGTCTGGCGATACTGCTACTAGAGTTTGGAGGACATTTATGAATGCGACAGGGCTTAATTTTAAGCTAGTACAGGTGCATTAAGTTATTAGAGAGTGGCGGAATGCTGCATGCTGCCCAATACTTAAGCCATTATATCAAGTTGTACCAGCTATTGTCACTTGGGAGATTTGGAAAATGAGAAACACAAATAGAAATAGTGGTTTAGTATCTATTAATAGAGTGATTCAAGAGATCAACAAGACCTTACACTTCTTAGCAAAGACAAGGTATAATTGGCTTCTTGGTATTCCTTATCATTGGCCAGACATGGTCAAGTTCTTTGAGGGATATAAGCCAGTGTTGGTGACTAGAAGGGTAACTTGGCATCTACCTCATAGTGGATGGTATAAGTGCAACACTGATGGAGCTTCAAAACGCAATCTAGGACCTAGTTCCATAAGTTTCTGTGTGAGGAATAGTGAAGGTGACTTGGTATATGCACGAGCAAAGCAACTGGAGGACACAACAAATATTGTTTCTAAGGTTAAGGTAATTGAAGAAGGCTTAGCATATTGTGTGGTTCATGAGCTACACCCTCTCATATTGGAAACTGATTCATTGGGCTTGAAGAAGATTATTGAAGGAGAATGGGATCAACCATGGTGTATTATAGCTAAAGTGAGGAGGATACAAGAGATGAAGGAGCACTTCAATGTGCTATTCCAGCATGTACTAAGGGAGGGCAACATTGTGGCAGACGTTTTAGCTAACCATCTATTTTCTTTTGTAGGTACAATCTAGTTTCATTCTTTCTTTGAACTTCCAAGTGCAGGGAGGAGACTAATCAATCTTGACGACTCACAAACTCCTAACCTTAGGGTTAGGATTTCTAAAAGAAGAGCTCCTGATTAATGAGTGTGTTATTTTTCTCAATGCATGTTCTTGTTTGTTGTTTTGTTATAGAGGCAATCTATATACTATTAGGGTGCTTTCTAGTGGTACTATCATGTAATCATCCTCATTCTGGTGCTATTCTAAAGGTATATGGAAGTAGTTGTGCAATCAGACAGTGGGTTTCTCATCATATAAGGGCACAACATGCCTTCATGTCTAGCTTTAGTCATCGTATGTCCTATGCATTGTATACTGGTTATGTATTCACTACATGATATGCGCTCAGTTGGTTCATAGCTCTCTAACTTATCAGTTATTACTGAAGCCTCAAATGGTGAACATAAGTTGGGATCCAACGGTTTTAAAAGCTCTGTGGTCTGCTATTGTGTATATGTGTACTGTAATGACATTGTCCAGTGGTATTGGCATGTTAACATGCCCATTCTGGAGGTGTTATGGCAGTGCATGTTGGTTGATTAAAATGTAGGAATGCAGCCTACAGACAGGCTGCTACTGGCAGCTCATGGTGCATCCTTTGATTCAGAAGAAAGGCTACTTCTCTACGTGTGTCATTGACATAGGGAGGAGACTATTCTCATACTGTATTATGATATTCAGAGTTTGGATGTTTGCATATGCATACTGCTTGGATGCTTGTTCAACCCAAAAGTTGATAATATTGCTTGGAGATTCACATTTGCCTTGTCCTATGGAATGTAAAACTTGGCGCCTGATAAGAGCTTTGGAGGTGCTATATTGAGGTTTTGCGCTTGGCTTGTGGATTAACGCATCACCATATGTTGGTAGTTGTCTATTTTATCACTTGTAATAGTTAGGTTTCATAGTGTAGCTAGCTTTAGCTTTACATCCTGTAGCCTTGTTTTGTGGACAAATTGTAAACATTGGATTCCAGTTTTGGATTATTATTTATATATTAGCTACTAGGCGTCCAGCCTAGTGGTATATTTTCTTTTTTAAAAAATCATTCCATTTGCTTTAAGTCATTGAAATCATTTCAGCTCCTTAGGCCTAAATATAAGAAAATTATTCTTTACCTTTCACTGGGATCAATGTCACGTCCCGACCTCGGGGAGCGCGACTGATGCTCAACCGAGATACCTCAGTCAAACATGCCTACTAGATGCTATCTACCTGACATTACCCATGAATATAGTGAAGATGTATTCCATTAATTAGACAATGAGAAGATCCTTGAATAACATCACTTTCGTTACCATTAGAACTTCATTCAAGATTCCCCAAAATATTACATTACACATTCATAGTGTAGAAGTGGAAACATGTGATACAAATACATCTTTAGTTTAAATTTCCCAAAAACCAAGGTACAACCCTTACTATGTATACGGAGCCTCTAATGGTAACAAGAGAGTAATATGATGGTGCCGGCAACAAGGCCCCAGCTATACCTCCAAACACTATACATAAGGAACAAAAGATACATGACCTCGAAATGAAGTGGGGCTCAACAAGTCAGCTGAGGAGAGGGTGTACCGCTATCAACGATCGGTGCCGCCTGCTGTGGAACTACCTGCATCCATTAAAGATGCAGTGCCCCCATCAAAAGTGATGTTAGTACATATAGAATAGTACTAATATGTAAGACTAAACACCCTCTCAATATAACGAGTAACAATACAATGAGAAAGAACAAGGAATCAATGAGAGCCTTAAACAATATAATAATGTCAAGTTAAGAGAAAGATAAATTTCAAGTAAATAACAATGTTTCAGGTTGGGGGATCTTTAGTACCGATATACCACCGTGCTTATAGCATGGAGTCCGATCACGACCCGATCAACTAATCCATCTCACCCAAAGTCATCCAATCATAACACCACCATGTGCGCATCATCGCGTCCGATCTCAGCCTGGTCGGCTAAGCCGGCTCACCACAATGCCATGTGGATCGACATCACTTTCAGCTAGCAATCATCTCATCTCTATTAATGGGAATAATCTCAACACACCATTCTCATCCCATTTAAGGGGAATAATCACATCACATCAATACGGGGATTTTACCCCTCATTCACTCCTACACTGACACATGTAGTTTCAGGGTAGGCTATTTAAATCTACCCTCCTCGGTGACTAAATGATACTTCCAAACCATTTATTATACAAAATATTTATAGCTCATTTCATAATATTTTACACGTCTTTCCATTTCATTGGCACTAGTGGCCACAAAAGTAATTTCGTTCATGGCACGTCGGCCGTATTTCATATTTCGTACTCACTCCTTTCACTTGCGGCTTTGCATGCTCAATGATATCCCTCATTCGATCCTGGTCCGCCTCGGCATCAGCCTTATATTGGGCCACCATCTCGTCGGCACACCACAACCACCTACTTGGCCATTTCAGGCTCCTTGGTAAGAGTTTCTCAATCAGAGACGACCGAAATTAGCCAAGACTGGAGCTTCTCAACCTTTTTGTCCTGCACCTCGGCCTTTTCCTTTGCCGCTTGAAGCTGTACCTCAGCTGAAGTTAGTTGCGCCTGAGTAGTCTCCTTTTCCGAGGCTAGACGGTCCATCATACCTCTCCATTCTTCAGCCTCAACCTTGACTGTGTCCATCTCAGCTCGGAGCTGGTCGAGCCGATCGATCTTCGGTTGGACATGCAGATTTCGACCGTTAGTCACCGAGTCTATCTCATCATGACTAACTTCAAATATTTTTACATGTTCAACCAGTTCGATGCTCCTTTCGATCCGCATCTAGGTCAGCTTGGAGGCTCTTAGCCTCCTCGTCACGCTGCTCGCTGAGAAGTTTGTAACTGTCTCTCTTCTCAGTAAGCCCTTGGACCTCGGCTTCAAGATGGTTCAGCTCATCCTGATATCGAAGAAAAGTTTCATGATGAAGCACCGAGTCCTGTAGACATAAAGAAAAATTTTAAGGTTATCTATGAATTAGTCTAAGTAAAAATTAAAGTCATCAAAAGATAGCTGAAGTTACCTGGTTTAGCACTTGTTGTGCTTCATTGAATAGGCAAGGCACATCTACCTCATTAATCTTGGCTTGATCTTCCTCGGTCACCAAACACCGAAGATAACTGGCCACCCCTACATGGGCAGAGAGGACCCAAGCATCTTTCAGAATAGAGATGACGATGGATTGCTTCCGGTCAAGATCCACGCTCGGAGTCGGGAACCGGTTGATCAGTTTCAGGCTTGAGGAAGGCCCGCTTGTTCCTAAAGATGAACTCTTCTTTGGCACCTCTAAATCACCCAATACGGTGACGTCCTCCGTCGCGGGAGAATCCACGCCATCGAAAAATCCGCGGAGGGGGTCGTCCTCCCCGTGGGCCCCCTCTTTGGGGCGTGCCTTCACCATTTGGGCCTCGTTAAACATGGACTCGGTGAACGAGTGCGACTCGGTGATGTCTATCACACCAAATCCTTCCTTCGAGGCATTGCCTGTATCTCGGGAAGCCTCGGCTCCAGCCTCCTCGTCGGCCTTCCTAACTTAAGGAAGATCGGCCTTGCCTCTCTCGGGTTCGGAGGCCCCTTGCCCTTCGAGCTGCGACGGCACGCTGGCCACCAGATCGAAGGCTTTTCCTTCTTCTTTGGATTTGTCCCTCAGTCGATAGTGAACACGAAGACGGTGCCCGAGAACTGGTGCTTTCTTAGGATTTATGCACCAGCCTTATCCTTGGATTCTTTTTCTCCGAGCTCGGAGAACTCGGAGCCCTTTTCCTTTTCTTCTCTTCACCCTGCCTCAGAGCATGGGACTCGGTGGGGAAGTTATCGCCAGCGGATGGGGGCCTCAGTTTGACATCTTTGGATAAACCTGCAAAAAGAAATAAAACAAGTGAGAACTTAATGATGCAAAAAGGAACCCAAATATTACTTACTCGTGAAAGGGATCTCACCATGTGAACGGGCCTCCCATCGGCCCTTTGAAAGCTCGCGCCATGAACACACCACCACAGAACACCGATAAGAAGGAAGGAAAAAAGTGATAAATTAGATTTTGGAAGCAAAATTATATTTATGTGACATATTCCACTTCTCAGGAAATGGCATATGCTCATCTGAAATCAAGTCTGAAGTCCTCACTCGGGAAAAACGGCCTAGCCAGCCTCGATCCCAATCTTCATCAATACCAGATAATGGGGCTTTACTGGCCCAACGCGTGAGCTTGATCAGTCCCCCCGGTAGAGTCTGTGACTGTATAAACACATGAGGTGATCGATGGTGAACGGGTATCCTTCGATCTTGCTCACAAAGAAACGAAGAAGGATCACGATCCTCCTGAATGAAGGGTGAATTTGACCGAGGCATACCTCGTATCTCTTGCATAAATCGATGATGACCGGATCCAAGGTGCCCAATGTAAAGGGATAAGTGTAAACAATTGAATATCCCTCACTGTGGGTGGTGATGTTTTCGTCGGGTTCGGGAATCACTACATGCTTGTCGACCCAATTGCAATCCTTTTTTACTACAGAGAGAACATCCTCGGTGATTGAGCAGATGTACCTCGAGTTCTCCACGCACCGGTCTTGTACAGAAGAAGGCTTTTCAACCTTAAAATCGGCATTGACCGGGCACCCCCCGGGGATGAACATTTTCAGAGGAGGTTATGGTACTGGTTCCTAGATAGCAGTACGCGAAACGGTCTCCTCGGTAGCCAGCCGCAAGGTAGAAGGAGTTTCTTTCTGGGGAACGGTTTTTCAGGCCTTCGCCATTTCTTTGAGAATGGAAGAAAAATGAGGGAAAAGATGAATTCAAAGGTGTACAATTGACGGTTTGAGATGAAGACGAATGAGAGCTCTTATAAAAGATCTAAAAAAAACCAGAATATAAGTGCCTGGAAGTATTAAAATTCCTTAGGTACGAGAGTAGAAGGTTTGGACGTAAAGTGTGAATGAACAAAGGAAGGGGTATTTATAGTTTTTTCAGCAATGGTTCACATCCAGGAATGGCCGACCAGCAACTGACAAGCATTTAATGCCATTAAGACTGAACTGATGATATGTTTCGACTATTTTGTCGTTTATATCACGATGTATCGAAGTAAGAATCGGAGGCTCGTATCGTTTCTCGTCATCTACTCTCCGAAAAATGAGGGGATTATCTGTATACAGATAAAATCGAGCTCGTAGTATATCCTAGCATCCGATATGGTAGGACGGGTTCGAGACATGGCAATAAAGGACTGAAGATCGGCCCCAAGGCCCACCAAGTTAGCAACTGGGACCAAACACATGCCTTCGATAACACCAAGGTCGTGACTCCGGAATTGGTCCTGGCTCAAACGACCTCGAAGAAATATTATTATCATAACAGAAGATCGAAATATCCGTGACCGACACGTATCAATAGGGAACCAGCAACCAGGAAATCAAGAAATTTTTTACCTTTTATATAATTGTACCTAAAGTAGGATTCATCTACTATATAAAGGGGGTCTGATAATTTACTCGACATACTGTAACACACATTCCAAAGCAATACATTATTATTCTCTTTAAGCTCTTATTCTTCTGTGTCTTGATATCGATCAAAGTACATTCGGCTTGAGGGTGGCTAACCTTCCAAGGTTGAAATTGTCTAATTCATATGGTTTGCATTTACTTTGCCATTATTAATTTCAATTGCAATCTAATTTATCATTGTATGCCAAATTAATCCACGTATCCTTAAAACTATGTACAAATTCAATTATTATCCGATTTTGAGGGTAAACAATCATATTATGTTCTCCTTCGGGATTGTATTCAAACATGACCAATGTGTTGAAATATTATGATTTCAATCATGTTTCAATTGCACGTTATTATGCCAAATTATGGAATAAAACTCAATGAGCTTAAGACTCTTATTTGCTCCTATGTATACTTAAAGTCTTGATTAAAAATGTCTTGTTGTTGATAATCCAAGACTTCAATAGTAGTTGGGATTATCATTTTCCACTCATAGAATTTGCCTACAACAATAGCTATTATGCTAGCATTCAAATGGCAGCAATTGAGGCTCTATATGGTAGGAGATGTAGATCCCCCATTAGGTAGTTCGAGATTGGGGAAGTGGAGTTAATAGGGCCAGACCTCGTGCATCAGGCTATGGTGAAAGTTAAGGTCATTAAGGAACGGTTGAAAACTGCCTAGAATCATCAGAAGCCTTATTCGGATGTACGTCGTAAGGATTTGGAGTTCCAAGAGGATGATTGGGTATTCTTAAAGGTTTCCTTCGTAAAGGGTATAATGCGGTTTAATAAGAAAGGAGAATTGAGTCTGAGATATGTCGGACCGTACAGAATCATTCAGAGGATTGGTCAAGTGACTTACAGGCTTGAGCTACCACTAGAGATGTCATTGGTGCACCTAGTGTTTCATGTGTCTATGTCGAAAAAGGGAGTTGGAGACCCGACACTCATTGTTCCGGTTGAGACTATTGAGGTTAGTGAAGAATTTACTTATGAAGAGATACTAGTTGCCATTCTTGATAGGCAAGTCCAAAAGCTGAAAAATAAAGAGATTGCCCCCGTGAAAGTGCTATGGCAAAACTAACCGGTTGAAGAGGCCATCTGGGAGGCCAAGGAAGAGATGAAGAAGAAGTACCCTCATTTGTTTGAATAACTATGTAATGTTTTCTATGAAATTTCTTTATATGAATTATGTTTCCCTTGTACATTTTATGTTAAGGATGTTCCTTTTGCTAATATAATATTTATGATGTCATGGTTGATGTTATTTTCATGTTGTCTTACATTGTTGTGTTATGGTTATGTTGTTAGGACTGGTTTCCTAGGTTCTCTGATAGGTGGATAGGCCCAGTTATAGGGAAACATCTGCCGAAAGTTCTAGAAATTTGGGGAGTTAGTCAAATTTGGAACTACTGGTATGTGAATTAAGAGTTGAGTCCCTTTGGATGCCGATGGTGGATTTTGACCCTCATTCGAAGATGAATGATCCTAAATGGGGGAGATGTATGGCCCATAAAATTTCACCTAGAACCTGGTGTTTCATGTTGCCGAGGTAGGCTAATGTGTTTGAGGATTGTAGAAATTCTTCGCGGCTCACAAACTCGCCATCGTATGGACCTTTTGCATTGTACAGTACGTCGGGGAGTTGAAAGAAAATATTTGCAGAACATGACATTTTTGCGGTCCACTATGCGACTATAGAACCTCTTCGCGGATCACAGATCGGTCGCTGAATGAAATAGAACTTGAGCCAATTTTTGAAGATCATTATGTGGTTAATTATGCGAACGTATAATCATTTCGCGGGCTGCACAATTCGTCGCAAACTCAGCATGAAGATTTCCAGAGGGAGATTTTGCGGCGTGGTATTCGACCGCATAACCGTTCTTCGGGACGCATAATGGCCGCAGACCTGACCAGGCCTGCCTAGTTTTGGGACCATGTTCTCGTAAGTGTCAAGTATGATGGGCTAAGCTTTTATTCCTCATGTACCGAGTTATTCCTTATAAATTTGACTATTCTGAACAAGCTTGTGTCGAAATTTATAAACTAAAAATGTGTGCCAATGCTCCTATTATATTATGATTTCAATCATGTTTCAATTGCAAGTTATTATACCAAATTGTGGAAGAAAACTCAATGTGCTTAAGACTCTTATTTTCTCATATGTATACCTAAAGTCTTGAGTAGAAATGCCTTGTTGTTGATAATCCATGATGATTCTTGAAAGTGAAAGGAGTGAGTACGAAGTATGAAATACGGCCGACGTTCCATGAACGAAATTACCTTTGTGGTCACTAGTGCCAATGAAATGGAAAGACGTGTAAACGATTATGAAAGGAGCTATAAATTGTTTCTATAATAAATGTATTGGGAGTATCATTTATTCACTGAGAAGAGGTAGGTTGAAATAGCCTAACCCCGAAACTACAAGTGCCGGTGTAAGAGTGATTGAGGGATAAAATCCTCGTATTGATGTGATGAGATTTTTCCTCTTAAATGGGATTAGAATGATGTGTTGTGATTATTCCCCTAATTTGGGAAGAGATGATTGCTAGCGGAAAGTGATGTCAACCCACATGGCATTGTGGTAAGACGGCTTAGCCGATCAGGCTGAGATCAGATGCCACGTCGCGCACATGGTGGTGTTGTGATTAGATGACTTTGGGTGAGATGGCTTAGCTAATCGGGCCATGATAGGACTCCGTGCTATAAACACGGTGCTATATCAGCAGTAAAGATCTCCCAAACTGAAACATTGTTATTTACTTGAAATTTATCTTTATCTTAACTTGACATTGTTATATTGTTTGAGGCTCTCATTGATTCCATGTACATTCTCATTGTATTGCTAGTCGTTCTATTTAGAGGGTGTTTAGTCTAACATACTATTACTATTCCATATATACTAACATCCCTTTTGTCGGGGGCGCTGCATCTTTAATAGACGCAGGTGGTTCCATAGCAGGCGCCATCGATTAGTGATAGCGTTACACCCTTTCCTCAACTAACTTGGTGAGCCCCACTTCATTTCGGGGTCTTGTATCTTTGTTCCTTATGTATAGTGTTTTGAGGTATAGCCGGGCCCTTGTTGCCGGCACTATTAAATTACTCTCTTGTATCCATTAGAGGCTTCGTAGACATAGTATGAGTTGTATCTTGGTTTTGGGAAAGATAAACTAAAGATATTGTATTTGTATCACATGTTTCCACTTCTAAACTATGAATGTGTAACGTAATATTTTGGGGAATCTTGAATGAAGTTCTAATGGTAACGAAATTTATGTTGTTCTGGGAATCTTCTCATTGTCTAATTAATAGAATACATTTTCACTTTATTCATGGGTAAGTTCGGGTAGAAAGAAACTAGTAGGCTTGCTTGACCGGGGTATCTCGGTTGAGCGCTGGTCGCGCTCCCTAAGCTCGAGGTGTGACAAGCTCGGTATCAGAGCCTAAGGTTTTAAAGTGATCTAGGATGTCTCGGAGCCATGTCTAGTAGAGCCTTTTTTCTCGGTGTGTTGTCGACCACATCTATAATTAGGAAGCTACTTGGGCATTTAGGAATGTCACCCTTCTTTAATGTTCTAGATCATGTGATAGAGATGATTGTAAGACTATTTCTCCTTTAACTCGTGCATTGCTTTAATTTTTAGTATATGACGCCTAGGAAGAAGAAAGAATTGGACAAGGAGCTAAAGCCGTCCTAGGAGTGGCAGTTTATTCTATACCTAATGATGCAGGTGAGCACCCGAGGAGTAAGGACATTCCCCCAACCGCAACACCACCTGATTCTACTATTCCTGCTCAGACTGCACAAATTCCTACACCTACTGAGGGTGCAGCAATTCCACCAACTGAGACTCCAGTCCCACCTCCAGCCTCAGTTCCCGGTCCCAGTATTTCTGATGGGGACCATAGGGGAGCCGTACAGATGTTGGCTCAGACAGTGGCTTCCCAGGCCCAGAGATCGAGTATTTCACCTGCTTCTTCTAGACATCAAGGGAATGCTGCTAGTTCCAGGGTAAAAAACTTTCTTCAGTTGGATCCTCCAGTGTTCACGGATACTAATCCCGAGGAGGAACCCCAGGACTTTATTGATGAAATGCACAAGACTCTCCAAGTTATGCGTGCTACTTAGACGGAAGCAGTGGAGTTGGCTTCCTACCACCTGAAAGAGGTGGCATAATCTTTTTTTGATCTATGGGAGGAGTCTCGTGAGGAGGGGAGCCCTTCGGCAAGGTGGAATGAGATTGTTGATGCTTTCATTGATCATTTCTTGCCTGCCGAGACTAAGGCAGCTCATGCCACTGATTTTGAGAGCCTAAAACAAGGTAGCATGAGTGTGTGAGAGTACCATATGAGATTCGCGTGCCTGTCCAAGTAAGCCACTTACATGTTGCCCAGTATGGAGGCTAGAGTGTGCCGGTTTGTGTATGGCCTCAGCCCCTTGGTTATTAATGTTGCCACTACAGCTGCCTTGATTTCTAATATGAACTATGGGAAGATGGTGGCATTTACATATTGTTCTCTCTATATACTCTAGTTGGTGAGTCTATTCTGGCTGCACAAGTTTATAGCGATTGTGTTGTCACAATGCATGGTCGGGATACCATAACCGATCTCAATGAATTGGGGATGGTTGATTTTTATGTAATAATTGGGATGGACTAGCTTTATTCATGTTTTGCCAAGCTTGATTGTCGAACCAGAACCGTTAGTTTTGAATTTCCAAGTGAGATAGTTGTTGAATGGAAGGGGGGTGATGTGGTGCCGAAGAGTAGGTTTATTTTTTACCTTAAGGCCACGAAGATTATCTACAAGGGGTGTATTTACCATTTGGTCCGAGTTACGGACACCGATGCTGAGGCACCTACACTTGAGTCTGTGCCAGTTGTGAATGAATTCCCGAAGGTCTTCCTTGATGAGCTCCCTGGGATTCCACTAGACAGGGAGAACAATTTTGGGATTAATACGATGCCAGGCACGCAGCCTATATCTTTTTCACCCTACAGAATGTCACTGGAAAAATTGAAGGAACTAAAGGAACAATTGAAGGATTTGTTAGAGAATGGTTTTATCCGGTCGAGTGTGTCACCTTGGGGCGCACCGGTTCTCTTTGTAAGGAATAAAGATGTGTCACTAGGATGTGTATCGACAATCGGCAGCTCAACAAGGTCACGATCAAGAATGAGTACCCACTGCCAAGGATAGATGACTTGTTTGATTAATTGTAAGGTGCTAAGTATTTCTCCAAGATTGACTTAAGCTCGGGATATCACCCATTGAAGATCAGGGAGCAGGATATTCCAAAAATAGCTTTTAGCAATCGTTATGAGCACTTCGAATTTTTGGTGACGTGTTTTACGCTGACGAATGCCCGACAGCTTTCATGGGTCTTATGAATCGAATCACGCCTTTTGGTTTACTCCATCTGATAGTGTTCATTGAAGATATTATTGTATATTCACGAAGTCAAGAGGACCTTGCTGATCATCTCAGGGAAGTTCTACAGACTCTATATCAGCACAAGTTGTATGCGAAGTTTTCAAAGTGCGAATTTTATCTTGAACTTTTCATATTCTTGGGTCATGTCGTCTCCAGAGAAGGAATTAAGGTTGATCCTCGAAAGATTGTAGCTGTGAAGAATTGGCTTAAACCTACAACTCCAACAGAGATTCGTAGTTTCTTTGGCATAGCTGGGTATTACAGGAAGTTTGTGGAGGGGTTCTCTACTCTAGCCTCTCCGCTGACTAAATTGACGTAGAAAGCAGTTAAGTTACAATGGTCCGATGCTTGTGAAAAGAGCTTCCAAGAGTTGAAATCAAGAATGACTATGGCATCGGTGTTGACCTTACCCGAAAGTACAGATGGGTTCATTGTATATTGTGATGCTTCAAGGATCGGACTTGGATGTGTATTGATGCAACATGGAAAGGTGATCTCTTATGCTTCAAGGCAACTCACGAATCGTGAGAAGAACTATCCAATACATGACTTAGAGTTTGCGGCAGTGGTTTTTGCATTAAAGATTTGGCGTCATTATTTGTACGGGGTCCATGTGGATATATTTACGGACCATAAGAGCCTTCAATATATATTCAAGCATAAGAAATTAAATCTAAGGCAGAGAAGATTGCTTGAGTTACTCAAGGACTACCACATCGATATTCTATATCATTGGTTATTCTTGAAGGTTCCCCTCATGAAGGGTATACTGCGGTTTGGTAAGAAAGGGGAATTGAGTCCGAGTATGTCGAACCATACAGAATCATTCAAAGGATTGGTCAGGTGACTTATAGGCTTGACCTACCACCATAGATGTCATTGGTGCACCCGATATTTCATGTGTCTATGTTGAAGAAGGTAGTTGGAGACTCGGTACTCATCGTTCCGGTTGAGAATATTGAGGTTACTGAATAATTGACTTACGAAGAGATTCCAGTGGCCATTCTTGATAGGAAAGTCCGAAAGCTGAGAAATAAAGAGATTGTCTCCGTGGAAGTGCTATGGAGAAACCAACCGGTTGAAGAGGCCACCTGGGAGGACGAGGAAGAGATAAAGAAGAAATACCCTCATTTGTCTGAATAACTATGTAATTATTTCTATGAAATTGCTTTCTATGAATTATGTTTCCCTTGTGCAGTTTATGTTAAAGATGTTCCTTTAGGTAATATAATATTTATGATGTCATGGTCGATGTTGTTTTTATATTATGTTACATTGTTGTGTTGTGGTTATGTTGTTAGGAGTGGTTTCTGGGATTCTCTGATAGGTGGATAGGCGCAGTTATAGGGAAAACTTTGCCGAAAGTTTTGGAAATTTAGGGAGTTAGTCAAATTTGGAATTGCTGGTGTGTGAATTAAGCGCTGAGTCGCCTTGGACGCCGATGGTAGATTTTGACCCTCATTCGAGGACGAACGATCCTAAGCGGGCGACGATGTAAGGCCCCGTAAAATTTCACCTAGAACCCGAGGTTTCGTGTCGCCGAGGTAGGCTAATGTGTTTGAGGATTGTAGAAAATCTTCGCGACTCACAAGCTCGCCACCGTACGGAACTTTTGGGTTGTACAGTATGTCGAGGAGTTGAAAGAAAAATTTTGCAGAACATGGCATTTTGCGGTACACTATGCGACCGCAGAACCTCTTCGCGGACCACAAATCGGTCGTAGAATGCAATAGAACTTGAGCCAATCTTTGATTATCCTTATGTGGTCCATTATGCGACTGCATAATCATTTCACGGGCCGTACAATTCATCACAGATTCAGCATGAAACTTTTTAGAGGGAGATTTTGCGATGCGTTATGCGATCGCATAACTGTTCCGTGTGCCGCATAACAGCCGCAGACCTGACCAGGCCTGCCTAGTTTTGGTACCATATTTTCGGCGCTCTTTGTGGACTGCATATTCGTTTTGCAGTCTGGTGTGCGACAGCAGACCTAGTTTTGTAGGCTTATTTTTGGGAAAATTTCAACCGATTCCATTTTTATAAAATGACTTTGGGGGTCATTTGGGTCGGTTTAAATGGCTATTTTAGAGAGAGGGGAGTATCTTACAGAGAGAGAAGGAAACCCTAACCCCTTTGCTCATCAATTTTTGCCTAATCATGAAGATTCAAGGGAATCACTCACGAGGCCATCAACTATCCGGGTAAGACCTTGTTCTAAAACCTTCATGCAATTGTTATGGGTTAAAGTAAGTTATGGAGTTGGAGATAGGTCATGCATGTGCCATTAAGGGGCAGTATGTGGGGTTGTTGAACTATTCCGGGTAGATTCCTGTTGAAATTTGTTGAGGGAGGAAAGGATTACCATTGTAGAAGCCTTGTATTCAATTTTGCATGGTAGGTGTTCGATGAAATTCCCAAGAGACTTATATCATGAGAATCATTCTAATTTTGATTTGATTTTATCATCTTCCTATAGATTGAAATTTCTAGGAGTATTTGGGCATTGTAGTAAATTAAGGAAAGCTCAAGTGAGCTATGTTGGCTAAACATCTCTCTTAGAATCGAATCCCATGATGTTCTCGTAAGTTTCATGTATGATGGACTAAGCTTTTATTCCTCATGTTCCAAGTTATTCCTTATAAATTTGACTATTCCGAACAAGCTTGTGTCGAAAGTTATGAACTAAAAATGAGTGTCAAATGCTCCTATCATTGTATACGGCTAAAATCGATTTCGTAGTATATCCTAGCATCCAATATGGTAGGCCAGGCTCAGGACATGGCAATAAAGGACTGAAGATCGGCCCCAAGCCCCACCGGATTAACAACCGGGACCAAACACCTGCCTTCGATAACACCGAGGAAATGACTCCGGAATCGGTCCTGGCTCAAACGACCTCGAAGAAACATTGTTAGCATTACAAAAGACCGAATTATCCGTGACCGGTCGGATATTACGGCGAGAATCACGGCACGTATCAATAGGAAACCGACAACCAGCAAATGAAGAGATTCTTTTACCTTTTATAGAATTGTATTTAAAGTAGGACTCCTTTATTAGATAAAGGGGGTCTGATAATTCATTTGACATATTGTAACATGCATTCCAAAGCAATACATTATTATTCTCTTTAAGCTCTTATTCTTCTGTGTCTTGATATCGATAAAAGTACATTCAGCTCGAGGGTGGCTAACGTTCCAAGGCTAAAATTGTCTAATTCGTATGGTTTGCATTTACTTTACCGTTGTTTATTTCAATTGCAATCTAATTTATCATTTTGTGTCAAGTTAATCCACGTATCTTTAAAACCATTTACAAATTCAATTGTTATCTGATTTAGAAGGTAAACAGTTTGGCGCCCACCGTGGGGCTAAGTATAATAGTGGTTATTTGATACACATCTTCATAACACACACTACTTTACACTTGTTCTTTGAAGTGTCTCTAATTTTAGGTTAAAACTTAAAATGTTAAACTCTCAATTAGCACATCTATATGTTAACAATGAGTTTGGTCATCGCGGTGAAAACAACAACATAGCGCGAGGTGACGAGGTACCGCCCGTTGATCCCATCGAAATTCCGGTCGTGGACCTGATTGACGCTAATTCATATGTGGCTATCAACACAAGCCTATCTACCGATCCCGAGAATAGTGTCTGTAGTGGAGCTTGATCTGTAACTCAAAATACACAAAATATTGGAGTTGACGGGATCAGTTTACGGGTGATCTTTGAAATGCTACAGGCTCAACAGGCGGCGATAGATTAGTTACAGAACCTAAGCCGCGCATCGAGCAGAACTGAACCTGATCCGTCCCGGGAAGTCAACCGCAGGGATGAACGGGTCATAGAGTGGTCGGATGAAAATGAATCGGGGACTAACCCCGAGATCATAAAGATGCTCGAGGAATAGACAAAAATGGTAGAATAAGGGGAGAAGAAAATCGAAGCTAATGACAAAAAGGTGGAAACCTATAATTCTTGGGTCGACCAAATCCCAGAAGCACTGCCGATATTGAAAGGCCTGGATTTCAAGAAGTTCGTGCAAAAATATTTTCCTCCGAGCGTGGCGCCAAAGCCGATCCCTAAGAAGTTCCGCATGCCCGAGATTCCTAAGTACAACGGAATGACTTATCCAAATGAGCATGTAACCTCCTACACATGTGCTCTCAGAGGGAATGACTTGGAAGATGATGAGATCGAGTCTGTCTTGTTGAAGAAGTTCGGAGAGACCCTGTCAAAAGGAGTTATGATATTGTATCAAAACTTACCTCCTAATTCTATTTATTCATTTGCAATGCTTACAGATTCTTTCATGAAAGCACACATCGGGGCTATCAAAGTCGAGATCAGGAAGTCGGATCTTTTCAAAGTAAAAAAAAGGATAACGAGATGCTCAAAGAGTTCGTGTCCCGGTTTCAAATGGAACAGATGGACCTGCCACCGGTCGCTGATGATTGGGCCCTTCAGGCTTTCACCCAAGGACTCAACATTCAGAGATCGTTGGCTTCACATCAGTTGAAACAAAACCTGGTCGAATATCCGGCCGTCACTTGGGCTGATGTTCATAAATGATATCAATCAAAAATCAGGGTCGAAGATGATCAGCTTAGAGCCCCGTCTGAGTTCGTGTATCCCGTCAGAACCATCGATAGAGTTAAGAGAGACATCGATCGCGAACCAAGATCAAACAGGGATCGGTATCAGCCGTACAATGGAGACCGAAGAAGTAGTGGGTTCGGGCTGAACTCTATGAGAAATGAAAGGAGAAGTGATCGAGGTCAGATCAATCGGGGACTCATGAGCAAAAATAGCTTCGACAGGCCCGTCAGGCCTAAAGAAGAACCGATATTATCGGAATACAACTTCAACATCGATGCCGCCGCTATTGTATCTTCCATCGAACGCATCAAAGATACCAAATGGCCTAGATCTTTACAGTTCGATCCATCCCAAAGGGGTCCTAACCTAATGTGCAAATATCACTGCACTCATCGCTACAGAACAGAAGACTGCCGACAATTAAGAGAAGAGGTGGCCCGACTATTCAACAACGGATACCTCCGAGAATTCCTGAGTGATCGGGCCAAGAACTACTTCATGAACAAGGATTCTAATAAGTAGACTGAGCAGGAAGAAGCTCAGCACGTCATTAAATGATAATCAGTGGGGTCGACATTCCCTAGGGACCGATGCTGAAGCGCACCAAAGTATCCATCACAAGAGAAAAATGAACTCGGGATTACGTACCGGAAGGAATCTTGTCTTTCAACGACAAAGATGCTGAGGGGATCGTGCAGCCCCTCAACGATGCACTGGTAATATCGGTACTCATAAATAAATCTCGAATTAAGCGTATATTAATTGATCTAGGTAGCTCAGCCAACATCATCAGATTAAGGGTGATGGAACAACTCGACCTATAAGACCATATCATGCCTGTGGGCCGAGTCCCGAATGGTTTCAACATGGCATGTGAGACAACTAAAGGGGAAATAACATTACCGGTGAACATCACCAGAACCGTGTAGGAAGCAAGTTCTATGTAATCGAAGGGGATATGAGATACAATACTTTGTTCGGGAGGCCATAGATTCACAACATGAGAGCAGTACCCTCGACACTGCACCAGGTGTTGAAATTTCCAACACCCAGAGGAGTCCAAACAGTTTATGGGGAACAACTGGCTGCCAAAGAGATGATCGCGGTCAATGAGGTGATCGCGGCATCCATATTCTCGACATCTGAGGATTTGAATCTGATGGTCAAAGACGGGGCCAAATAGCAATCACTGATACCAGCCTTGACAGAATCGGAGGGACGAAGAGTAGACGAGGATAACGACTATGGAGTCCCCAGATCTTTCATCGCCCCGATGATTCCGACACTACAAAATCAATGGCCAAGGAACCGGAACAAGTCGTACTAACCGAACACATTCCCTATCAAAAGGTATACCTGGGCACCGGGCTATGCCCCAAGCTCATGAAAAAACTCATTCAATTTCTTATAACTAACAAAGATTGTTTCGCTTGGTCCCACCTTGATAGGACAGGGATCCCGCCGGAGATCACCACTCACAAGCTAAGCCTCGACCTGAAGTTCCACCCAGCCAAGCAGAAGAGGAGACCCAGTCCGAGGTCAAACATGCTTTCATCAAGGATAGCGGTAAGTGGAGTCCTGGTCCGAGAAGAGCAAGGTACGTAATTTCCAGTTTACTATGTTAGCAGGCCTCTAGGTGAGGCCGAAACTAGGTACCCTCACCTACAAAAATTGGTGCTCGCTTTGCTAAGCACCTTTAGGAAGCTAAAACCATATTTTCAATGTCATCCTATATGTGTTGTGACTACTTACCCATTGCAAAATATAATGTATAAACCTAAGCTCTCGGGACAATTGGCCAAATGGGCCGTGGAGATCAGCGTGTACGATATTGAATATCGACCCCGAACTGCCATTAAATCTCAAATATTGGCGGACTTCGTGGCCGACTTTACGTCGTCCCTAATACCCGAGGTCGAAAGATAGTTGTTGGTGAATTCGGAGACATTTTCAGGGATCTGGACCCTCTTTACGGACGGTGCCTCGAACACAAAAGTGTCCAAACTTGGCATCGTATTGAAGCCACCAACATGCAATGTAGTTAGACAATCTATTAGGACTGTGAAATTGACTAACAACAAGGCCGAATATGAGGCCATGATTGCAGGTCTTGAACTAACCAAAAGCTTGGGGGCAGAGGTGATCGAATCTAAGTGCGACTCCCATCTCGTGGTGAACCAAGTTAATGGGACATTCAAGGTCAGAGAAGAAAGAATACAAAGGTACCTGGATAACTTGCAGGTAGCATTACATCGGTTCAAAGAGTGGACTTTGCAACATGTACCTCGGGACCAAAACAGTGATGCCGATGCCCTTGCTAACTTAGGATCGTCGGTCGAAGACGATGAGTTCAACTCGGGGGCATTCGTACAACTCATGAGATCGGTAGTGGAAGAAGGCCGTGCTGAGATTAACTCAACGAGTCTAACTTGGGACTGGAGAAACAAATATATAGAATATCTGAAGACTGGAAAACTGCCCTGGGATCCAAAAATATCAAGGGCCCTGCGTACGAAGGCAGCCCAGTTTACTTTGTCCGAAGACGGAACCCTGTTCGGAAGAACATTCGATGGCCCGCTTATGATATGTCTATGACCGGCAGACACCGGGTATGTTCCTAGGGAAATCCACAAAGGCACCTTTGGAAATCATTCAGGCGCTGAATCATTGGTTCGAAAAGTAACCATAGCCGGCTACTACTGGATCAATATGGAAAAGGACGTGAAGGCGTTCGTACAAAAATGTGATGAACATGCTCCGACGATTCATCAACCCGGGGAGCTACTGCATTCGGTTCTGCCACCATGGTCGCTCGGCAGCAAAGGGAGCAAAGTAAGCAAGTTTCTCGAAGACCACAAGATCAAAAGGATCCGATCAATACCCTATCACCCTAGTGGGAACGGACAAGCAGAATCGACCAACAAAACCATACTCCATAACCTCAAAAAGAAGTTAACTGACGCCAAAAGAAATTGGAAGGAAATCCTGCTCGAAGTCTTATAGACATACCGTATGACCGCGAAGTCCAGTACCGGGGCCACCCCGTTCTCACTGGTTTATAGAACCGAAGCTCTAATACCGGTCGAAGTTGGAGAACTAAGTCTCAGGTTCTGATATGCAACCATGGAATCAAAGGACGAGGCCATGAATACAAACCTGGATCTATTAGATGAAAGGCGCGAAGCCGCCCTTGTTCGGATGGCCGCCCAAAAATAGCGGATCGAGAGATATTACAATCGAAGGGCCAACCTTCGACACTTCAATGTCGGGGACTTGGTGTTAAAGAAGGTCACACTAAGCACCCAAAACCCGAATGAAGGGAAGTTGGGGCCGAACTGTGAAGGACCATATCAAATTATCGAGATCACCGAAAAAGGATCGTACAAATTCGGAGCAATGAACGATGAACGATTAATGAATAATTGGAACATAACTCACTTGAAGCGATACTACTGCGAAGGTACGACCTCATTCATTCCTTTTACTTATTTTTGAACTAACACTTATAGGTGACCGTCAAGGAATGACATAATTTTTAGGCCTGAAAGCACGTGTTGCACTCTTTTTCCCTTGAACCGATTTTGTCCCAAATGGGTTTTCCGGCAAGGTTTTTAACGAGGCAACAGTAAATCATGCTAACATAGAACTGAAGGCCGGTTACGAGTCGGTATCGAAGATCACGACAGCAGTATTCGAGGCCTCTCTACGATCAGCCCCAAACACTGGGGGCATTACCCTCGGGTAGACCTGTCTATATATTGCCGCTTGAAATCACCGCTAGTCCAATATTAGTAAGAGAGGATCAGTTTGTGGTAGTTTTTATTTTCATACCGTGCTAATACGGTGTGAGAAATCTTTCTTGAGTTCTATTATGGCTCACTTTATATTAGTTAAGAATTATATTAACGGCGATAAAGAATGATTTAGAAGGAAGAAGTGTGGCATGTAGCTTGTTAGCAGTCAAGCACGATTTAGTGAAGTTCAACCACTTCTCTCGCTTGGCTTCCACAAATTGGCAGCATTTTCATTTTATTCCGCTTTTTCAAATAGTAAGACGGTTCAGGGGTGTATTTTGGCCCAAATAATGGTGCACATGAATTCATATTTTTCTGTCAAATTAGGTATTTTATATATATATATATATATTTCTTATAATTGATCTAATATTATTTGCTAGCCCTCATATTCCACAAAAGTTTAAATGTTGTACTTGGTTAAATGTTGGGGAGTTATTTACCCAAAGAAAAAAGGATCAATTTCCACTAATTATGTTTTTTTCTTTTTTTTAGTGGTGCACATAGTATATTTTAAAAGTCTTAAATAATCCACATCTGGTGAAGACGAAAATAATGAATATTGACAAAGATGACTAGAGCGCATCTTCTACCTAGTCATCTGATACTAATAGCCTGTTTGGTCAAGCTGGAAAAATTAATTTATTTTAAAAAATATTTTTTTTTAAAAAGTGTTTTTGAAAAAGTACTTTCGGAAAGAAACAGTTTGTGTTTGGCTAATCACTCTAAAAAACACTTTTGAGCAATAATTTTTGTTTGGCCAAACTTTTTAAAAAGTGCTTTTAATTATCAAATTACGAATAAGGACATTAATACATTTACTTAATAGTTAATATTATAAGTAAATAAATAATCTCAAAAAATTATTATTAAAGATAATAATTAAATCTTTTCATTTTATTTAAGTAAAATATGAAAATAAAATTAAAAATTACTTTAATTCTTTTAATATAATTTAAATATATAAAAAATCATTCAACAAAAATTAAGAACATTCACCCCTAAAGTCACTATATATTAGAAAATTATCCTAAAAATAAGAAGAAATACTTATACATTAATATCCTAAGTATTAGGTTTAAAATAAGTAAGGTTATTTTGGTATATACTATATTTTATTAGGGGTATTATTGGTAAGAAAAAAAGTCAAAACTGCTTCTGCTTCTGCTGTTGAGAAGAAATTACTTTTTTCTGCTTCTCAAAAATTGTTTCTGCTTCTTCCTAAAAGCATTTTGTTTTCCCCAAAAAAGCTTGATCAAACATCTTAAGTTGAAAAAACTATTTTTGAAAAAAAAAATACTTTTATGCCTTTGGAAAAGCTTGGCCAAACAACCTATAATACCCTTAGCCAAATTAGAGATCACATGAATACTGGTGTACACTTACAACGTACGGTTTGACATCACCCCAATTAGCTAGCTAGAGTTGGTAGCATGCATAAATTAACCCTCACGGAATATAACGCCTAGAATCAATCTTAATTTTTACATTCTGAATCTATGAGTAACTCCAATGTTTCCTTTGGCAAACTTTTGCTATAGTTCAAGTAATAATGCCTTTGTTCATATATATAAAGCTTTCTTTCCAATACTCATGATTCAAAAATTGTTTTCGAGGCCATGTTCAAGTTAATAAGAACGCATAGCTATAGTTACATGTGTACCAGTAGCTTGTATTATCATATACTCGCATTCGAAACATATAACATACAGAGTCCATTGCCTTAATACACGTAATCACAACTCCCTCCGTCTAAATTCATGTGGTGATATTTTACTTGGCACGAAATTTAAAAATAAAAGAAAGATTTTTAAAATTAATCGCCTAAAAGAAGTTATAAATATTTATGTGCATGTAAATTATCTCACTAAGGACAAATTAAAAAATTTAACGCTAAATAATTTTAAAATAAGAAAGTATAATATCCTTTCGGGACAAACTAAAGAATACTATATGACATATAAATTGGAATAGAGAAAATATAAATATGTATACATAATTCATGGTATATATATATAACGTGGGTGCATAATGAAACTGAGATAGAACATATTATCATGTAAAACCAGATATATACTTTATAAAGAAAAGGTCCATTACGCATAGTCGGTAAATTAATCCACAATCTATAGAGGAAACGCATCGAATGGGGTATACTTCGTCCATTAGAATCCATGATCCAATTGATTTATTTACTTATAAGGGAAATCAAACTCCAATTTGCATATTATCTGAAAAAATTCAATTTTTGGATTTGCGACGAGAAGTCCACAATTATGTTTCTATAGCGAGACCTGAGATCTTTGATTAAAGATAGATAAATATTTATCATCTCATAATGTTTGATGGTAAAAAGAAAAAACAAAAGGAAAACAAAGGTTGAAGTAGTGCTAGCATAATAAAAGAATAGAAGAACAAAAACCAAATAGATTTCAGAAACAGAAAAGGAAAACAAAGAGTAAAGCCCACAGAAGAAGATAAAGTTATCTAAAATAACGGGTAGCATTCGAGTTTGAATTTCAGTTTGGGGAATATCAAATTAGTTATTGTACCCAAAAAGTATCAAATTTTTGCCTTTTTAGCGAGTGTTCTTAGGATAAATTGGATATATTAAGGAGTTTAAATTTCATTTTTGGGATGATTTGGTTGTTTGAGTTGGAAATTCAAAGTACAGGATAACATGAAAAAAGATAATGTGTATCAGATATGTATCAAATATGTATCACATGTATATCCATGTATACTTGTGTATGAGATAAATACGTGATACATATTTGATACATGTGTCGCAGAAGAATTTTTTAAACTCGATTTTAACTACGAATTTTGACTCAACACTAGTTCAAATCACCTCCAAACTTCCTCAAATTTTGTATATTAAATCATCTATATGTTTTATTTCAATCATACCATTGAAAGAGGTCTCTTTTTGCTTAGGTTTTTCAAATTTTATATAAACTTTTTCTTTGTATTTCATCACCTTGTTTGTTATCTCATCCATGAAATTTCATTTCCGTCTTGCATCTAATATTGCTGATCACGCTTAAAAATATGGAAGGAGATCTTTGCGTGTGATTCTAGGAGAGAAAGAATCCTTATTTATCTGGGTTTTTAATTTTTATACGTGTTTGACTAGTTTTGATAAGTCTATAATTAATAATTAGAGGTCGGTAAATTTGGGCTTATGTCTGACATTTCCGTAACATTCTCATCAAAATTTTCATATCACATAATTTTGCATTGTAATATCTGTATCAAAGCCTGCTATGTTCTAAAAGTGAGAATAACCCATATTCTAAAAGTAAACTTAATTTCTTACCTTGAATACTGAATAGTACATGGTTGTGGCTAGGGGTGTCAATGGATATTCGAAAATCGATTAAACCGACCAAACTATATTGCACCGAACCGATTTTTAGGTTTTTTTTTAAGAAACCGTAGGTTTTTATATAAATCTATAACCGCACCGATAATTAGGGTAGGTTTTTTATTTTATAAAAATAAATTGATTAATACCGAACCGTACCGAATAAATTTTATATGTGAAAAATATATTTATCTAGTAAGTTTAAAAATAATAATGCATTAAATTTTTCTTTGGGCCTTGGAATTATGAAAACTATTACAAGCCAACAAGTAATTAAACTNTATATATATATATAAAACGTGGGTGCATAATGAAACTGAGATAGAACATATTATCATGTAAAACCAGATATATACTTTATAAAGAAAAGGTCCATTACGCATAGTCGGTAAATTAATCCACAATCTATAGAGGAAACGCATCGAATGGGGTAATACTTTGTCCATTAGAATCCATGATCCAATTGATTTATTTACTTATAAGGGAAATCAAACTCCAATTTGCACATTATCTGAAAAAATTCAATTTCTAGATTTGCGACGAGAAATCCTACTTTTGGGAATAAAGCACTCGTTACTAAAGACAATTATGTTTCTATAGCGAGACCTGGGATCTTTGATTAAAGATAGATAAATATTTATCATCCCATAATGTTTGATGGCAAAAAGAAAAAAAAAAGGAAAACAAAGGTTGAAGTAGTGCTAACATAATAAAAGAATAGAAGAACAAAAACCAAATAGATTTCAGAAACAGAAAAGGAAAACAAAGAGTAAAGCCCGCAGAAGAAGATAAAGTTATCTGAAATAACGGGTAGCATTCGAGTTTGAATTTCAGTTTTAGGAATATCAAATTACTTATTGTACCCAAAAAATATCAAATTTTTGCCTTTTAGCGAGTGTTCTTAGAATAAATTGGATATATTAAGGAGTTTGAATTTCAGTTTTGAGATGATTTGGTTGTTTGAGTTGAAAATTCAAAGTACACTACTAAAAATCTGCTACAAATCGACCAACTATTTCCGACCAACGTTGGTCGGTCAAAAAGAGCGACCAAAAACCGTTCAGGTTGGACGGAAACTGGGGAAAAAAAACATTTATAATTTTTTTAAACTAAATACCGACCAACGTTGGTCGGTAAATTGGTCAACGAATTGACCCAGCTGGTCAGACAAGAAAATTTTGGATTACCGACCAACGTTGGTCGGTAATCTGGATCCAATTTTTTAAATTTTAATAATTATTTTATTATTTAAAATATTTTATAATATTTAAAAATTTATATTTAAAATTACCGACCAACGTTTGTCGGTTAATGTAGGGGAAGCATTTACCAACCCACTTTGGTCGGTAATTGTTATTTTCTGCAAAATAACCGACTAAAGTTGGTCGGTTATTCCGTCAACATTCATCAAACTTTTGAATTACTTTTATATTTACTATCTAAATAATATAAATGTAATTCGTTAACACTTTTGTAATACAAATAATGAATATACTAATATATACTATATATAATATGCTATTTGTAAATTGATTCATCCACTTATAACTTACTTAGATGCATCGATGAATATTAAAAACAAAACGTTTGACCTATATCGACT
>AWOL01S0125061.1:0-35662 GCA_000715115.1 Nicotiana otophora | reverse complement strand
TATATATATATATATATATATTGGACCATATTGTATTCTTATCACCAAATAATTATCCAAAATACTAAAAATTAAAGTATTTCAAAATATAAATGTCTTGCACCGTCTCATCACACTTATGTGGCAAAAAACATTAGATGTTAGTTTTATCTCTGCTTGAAAAATGCTAACGGATCTTATAAGTGATTCTTGTCTTCATCACATAGATGATACTCTTTACGCTATCAGACAGTATTTATCGAATTAAAACACGCTATAATCCAAAGTGTTGGGCCGGGCCAATCCCGTCTAGAATAATTATATATTGTAAGGTGCTTATTTTTTTATTTTGTTTTCAATTTTACATATTACTTAGTTTAAGAATATATTTTATGAGAAAGAACAGAAAAAAAGAAAAAGAAAGAGAGCGTGTTTGCGTGCGCGCGGGGGGCAAGTGAGAAAAAGGGTTAGATCTCCCATCTGTAAATCACAGTAATTACTTATACTTGTGAAATTGGTATCTCTTCTTCCACAAAATTCCACCGCAAACTCCATATCAAATTGGAGAAATGAAGGTGCTTTTGTGCTCTTTTCTAAGGCAAAGCCGTTAGAATTTTCGGTGGGTTTCTTTTGCTTTTTTTGGTTAAGTGATGTCTAAGCTGTTGTTTTAGAGATTTTCAGTTTGGGGTTTGAAGTGATTGAATTTTTTGCTCTGTTCACTTTTAGTTGATTTTTGCTTGCATAATCTTTGATTGCAGATATGTTCACTGTCAATAGTTGATATACAAAACTGAAATTGCTTCTAGGCCTTTCTTTTTGTTTATATCTTCTGAAATTTAGCTTGAGTTCACAGTCCTATGATGCGGATTCTTCGATAGGTATTATGCAACTAAATTCACTGAATTAATAAGTAATTAAGGTTATAGATTGCACAATACTGCGCCACACTTGTTTTGTTTGCTTTGCTATTTACAAAATAAAGGAGTCTAGTTTATCTGTTCACATTCAGCTTAAGTTGCTAAAAGTTAGAAATTGAATAATATATTAAAGACTTCAATTTAGACAAGGTGGGTTGCTCTGATGGTAAGCACCCTCCACTTCCAACCAAGAGGTTGTGAGTTCGAGTCACCCCAAGAGCAAGGTGGGGAGTTCTTGGAGGGAAGGATGCCGAGGGTCATTTGGAAACGGCCTCTCTACCCCAGGGTAGGGGTAAGGTCTGCGTACACACTACCCTCCCCAGATCCCACTAGTGGGATTATACTGGGTTGTTGTTGTTGTTGTATATTAAAGACTTCAATTTAGACAAGGTGGGTTGCTCTGATGGTAAGCACCCTCCACTTCCAACCAAGAGGTTGTGAGTTCGAGTCACCCCAAGAGCAAGGTGGGGAGTTCTTGGAGGGAAGGATGCCGAGGGTCATTTGGAAACGGCCTCTCTACCCCAGGGTAGGGGTAAGGTCTGCGTACACACTACCCTCCCCAGATCCCACTAGTGGGATTATACTGGGTTGTTGTTGTTGTTGTATATTAAAGACTTCAATTTGAAAAAAGCGATAATGTGCTACAAAGTGGAATGGTGTGTAGTGGAAGACCAAGGCAATTTCACAAAGTTAGGAGTTTTGAGACAGTAATCAGACCACCAAAGGTTGTGGTTGGGGTTCTAAGTATCGCTCCATCCTTAACCACAGGTCTCGGGTTGGATCCTTGGGAATGGGATTGCTTTGGTAGGGAGCTCTTTACCCCTAAAGTGGGACTTTGCGGCTCGAATTTGGACTAGTCGGACCCTAAAGTGGGTACTGGACACCGACTAGGAGACCAAAAAAAAAAGGAGACAGTAATCTGAATCAGAACACAACAACAACAACAACAACAACAACAACCCAGTATAATCCCACTAGTGGGGTCTGGGGAGGTGGGGAGGGTAGTGTGTACGCAGACCTTACCCCTACCCTGGAGTAGAGAGGCTGTTTCCGATAGACCCTCGGCTCCTTGGGAAGACACCAGGGTAGTTATCACCAGTAGTCTGAAATTTATTACAGGCGTAAGGATAATCCTCCATAACTTTTAGTACTGTGATAATTACCCCCTTTAACGAAGTTGTGGTTGTTCGATTCTCAAACTCTAGTAGCAACTTTAGTGTGTCTCTAAATTTTATTAACCTCTGTATATTTGGCACAATGCAATTCAAGCTTAAGTTTTTCTCTTGTTTCGCTTTTCCTAGTACTTTATCTACTTCCTCTATAAGTCTTTCCTCAGTTATACCTTTAAAAAAACAAAAAGAAAGAGTTTTTTGCCTCAGTTTGGTTCTGTATTCAGTAGCATTTTTATGCACTGATGCAGCAACAGCAAGAAGTGCTTATGACTGTTAATAGTCTCTTTTAAACATGGCATTACAAAAGAAATAGGTGAATAAAGATTATGAATGGCACTCTCCATTTTGTCTATGGCTTAAGGCAATTATTTAGAAATGAACTTGTCTAGTAATTGATTTGAGAAAATTTGGAAACAGCCTCTCTACTCCTTTGGGGTAGAGGTAAGGTCTGCGTACACACTACCCTCCCCAGACCCCATTAGTGGGATTCTACTGGGTTGTTGTTGTTCTATGCTGGTTTCCATATCATTACTTGAACCATGTTCACAACTTTTCCAATAAAAACTGAATTCTTGGCCTATTTAGGATAACCTATATGATTCAAATTTCCAGGTTAACACAAACCTTTTCTTTTCCTCTTTTGTTCTTTTGCATTCTCTTCCATTGTTCTTATATAGAAATGACTCATTAATCATTTAAAACCCTATCATTCGAATCTTGTTAAAAGAATGTGTAGATTCTATAGCTCTTAAAATTTTAGAGCTTAATTTTTGTTGTTTTCTACATGAAAGGCTGTTTAGTGTTCAATAAATATTGTTATAGGTTTTCAATGGACGAGGCATGATTTCATTCAGGATCTAGTGTTATACGTCTGATAAAGCATCTGAGAGTTTTCTATCTTTTAACAAACTTTACTGACCGTTTCTGTCAAAGGAAGTTCACACTCTGCGTGGAATGGAATCACTGCATCCTATTTAACTGAAATGTTGGTGGAGAAGTTGGTGTATGCGTATGATTACCTCATGTTGTGATTAAGAAAAATCTGAATAATTATCCCAGGCGCACAAATCCTGATGTGATGGAAAACCAACGGTTACCCCAAAGCAGTGAAACCAGTCATGAAGTTGGTTCATCTTTTGAGAACGAAGAATCAAGGAATTCTTCTATATCTTGTCACAGTCTGGATAAGGAAGCAGGCTTTCCTTCTTGTCGAGTGTGCCAGTGTTCTGAATCAGACAAAAGGGGAGTTGCTGCATTAGGATTTCTAGGAATTATTCCACCAGCACCGGATGCATACAGTAGCAATGGAGAGGTGAGGCTTGATTGCCATGAAGTGGTGAAAAATGACGAAAATGTTTACTTCAACAGAAGTGGCGCGAAAGGATCTGGACTAGTTGAATTCATTAGTCCAAAAGGGGAGGTTTTTGTTTGTAATGGTGATATAGAGATGGGTTATGATGAGAACCAGGACACTTTGAACGAGCTTGGCTGTGCGTGCAAAAATGATCTTGCTATGGTACACTATGCTTGTGCGCTTAAGTGGTTTATTAACCATGGATCCACCATATGTGAGATTTGTGGATGTGTTGCAAAAAACATTAGAATTTTGGATTTCAAGAAAGTTGTGAGCTCTTTGAAGGAGTATGATGCATTGAGGGAAAGGACTGCAAATGGGGAGCCTAATCCTGCACAGGCGCTGGAAAATTCAACTGTAGATCCTGATGCTATTGCAGCTATTCGAAGGCAAAGGTTAAGTGAAATTGCACTGTGGTTCAACCCCCATAACCACTATTCCACTGCAGTTTCCCAGGTTGTTAGTGAGCCGGCTTCTGGTTCTAACATTGTTCCAGAAGAAGCTCTTCCTGCAGAAAACACTGTAACCAAATGGGCTGTTGAGGGTACTGGGATCCTGCTCGCTACAGGGCTTCTTACTATCACTCTTGCATGGCTTATTGCTCCTCATGTTGGGAAGGTACTTGAACTTGCTTCTCTGCTGGTGCTGTCAATATTTACGAGTTTCTTGTGGGTTCTTTCATATTGTATTATATTCGATTTTATTTATTTTATTTTTGGTAAAAGCTTCATGGTAACCTTCAAAAATAGATTTCTGAAGTTTCATCCTTTCAGTCTCAAACGATTGGATTGGACCCAAAAGAAACTTCTTGGTCTTCATTGGGGTTTCTGGCTTGGTCTGTAAAGTGGTACTACGCATAATTTTAGGAATCTAAGACCATATTGGTGAATTGTTTTTTGTCTGATATATTTATGACAGCATGTCCTTTCAGGATCAAAACACCAATATTAGCATTGCCAAACTTATGATAACGATTAACAAGTAAGATAAGACAAATAAAGCTATAGAACTTTTTGAAAGAGAGATGTTGACTGCTCGCCAAGAAAATAATCATAATGCCTAGTCAGTTAAGTTACGGATCCCACACCCACACCCACTCCAACACCCACGCCCTGTTGACATGTGTGCGGCACCAATAGTGAAGAGTCCCAGCAATTTAGAACAAGGGTAAATGGTTTTCCCAAAAGGAGGACGGACCAACATGGGAAGTGAGAAAACAACTGTTGAAAATATTTTGCTATCAGCAATAATAAAAAACAAAGGGACAATGTTACTCTATTTATCATGCTTTACAATTGAAAAAAAATTAGCATAAAAGTTAATCCTACAATTTTGGGAAATTGAAGTAATTAAGAGTTGGATAACAATTTTGAGAATCAAGGTTCTAATCTCAGCTGAGGCGAGACTTGGTGAGAACTCTTTCCATATGTATAATCCTTAGTGGGTAAAGTAACTGGATACTGGTGGAACATTTCAGGTACCTGGTCAATTAGTCGAAGTGTGCGCAACCTGACCAACACTATCATTATTAGGATATATAGAAATATTCAAGTCGGCACTTATTCCGTACATTACTAGCGAACTTGACTAGTTTATCATTTTGTGGTGGTAGCTTATGCACTATCGAGATACTAATTGCTACTTTCAAGAAGTTTTCCTACTTGCTATTATTTGCTTGATCTAACTATTTCTTTCTTTTGTTTAGAAAACTGCCAAAAATGGACTGCATATTCTTCTTGGAGGTGTTTGTGCGTTAACAGTTGTAGTATTCTTCCGATTTGTAAGTTTCTTCAAATTCTTTTCATTGCATCTTGCATGCCATATTAGCAACTTAAACCAAATGTTACTGTGTTGTTAAACATCAAAATAAGATGATATAGATTTGGACAACAGAGTTACTAGTTTCTAGTGGTCATGTTAACAAATTGTATTTCATTTATGAGTGATGCTTTTGGAGGTTTGGAGACAGACCTTGGAGTCTAAAGGTTTCAAACTGAGTAGAACCAAAACAGAATACTTGGAGTACAAATTCAGTGACGGGACCTATGCAACAGACGTAGAGGTAAAGCTTGGTGCTCAAGTTATCCCCAAGAGAGCGAGTTTTAAGTATCTCGGGTCTATTATCCAAGGTAACGGGGAGATTGACGAAGATGTCGCACATCGCATCAGAGCGGGATGGATGAAGTGGAGGCTCGCTTCTGGTGTTTTATGTGACAAGAATGTGCTGCCAAGACTTAAGGGTAAGTTTTATAGAGTGGTGGTTCGACCGGCTATGCTGTATGGGGCTGAGTGTTGGCCAGTCAAGAACTCCCACGTGCAGAAGATGAAAGTAGCAGAGATGAGGATGTTGAGATGGATGTGTGGGGGTGTACCAGGAGAGATAAGATTAAGAATGAAGCTATCCGGGACAGAGTGGGAGTAGCCTCCATGGAGGACAAGATGCGGGAGTCGAGGCTGAGATGGTTTGGACATGTTAAGAGAAGAAGCATTGATGCTCCTGTTAGGAGGTGTGAGAGGTTGGCCATGGAGAGTTTGAGAAGAGGTCGAGGTAGGCCTAAGAAGTACTGGGGAGAGGTGATTAGACAGGACATGGCGCTGCTTCAGCTCACTGAGGACATGACCCTTGATAGGAGGGCGTGGAGGTCGAGGATTAAGGTAGAAGGTTAGTGGGTAGTTTTTAGTTGTTCACCGATAGTCTTAGTAGCACGCATGTCCCTTCATATTCTTAGATTTTTATTACGTTATGTGGTTTTGTTCACCTCAGGTATTGTATTCCCTGTTGCTATTATTTGGTACTACTTATTCTTTATCTCTCCCTTTTTCTTCTCTTCCTTCTTTCTTCCTTGCTTTCCTCTTCTTCTTCTTACCCTTCTTGAGCTGAGGGTCTATTGGAAACATGCTCTGTACCTGCATTAGGTAGGGGTAAGGTCTGCGTACAGTCTACCCTCCCCAGACCCCACCTGTTGGGAACATACTGGGTTTGTTGTTGTTGTTGTTGTTATGAGTGATGCTTTTGCCTGGCGGATTAAACAATTTTGTTTGATTTGTTTCTTGAACTGTTATTATTCAACTAATATGTCGTGTTATGTGAATTATGCTCCTACAGAAATGCTAATATTTTGTTTGTCAAACCTTTGATAATGTCATGTGTACAATACATGGGTAATTTTTTGAGAAGGATATAATACATGGATAATTAGAAAAGGTCAAAGAGAATTGTTAATGCAGCAAGGAGAGTGGGATTAAATAAGCGGCAAGTGGAGTGAACTTTGAATTAATGCGTCTCCAGACATGCATGTGTACAATACATGGATAATTAGGAAAGGTCAAAAAGAACTGTTAATGCAGAAAGGAGAGTGAGATTCTCAAATCAGTGGTTTCCTTTTTTCTAGTCATCTATGTTGCTGGGAGCCTGGGACTGTCCAAAAATGTCACTGGGTGTGTGCCAGATCCTCCAAAAGTAGCGCATTTTTGGAGGATCCAACATGGGTGCGGCATCGTTCTTAGAGAGCCCGCGTAACATAGCTAATCACATATTTTGTTTTACAACTACTAACACAGTTCAGTGTATTATCTACTTCACCAGCTTGTTAGGATGAAATTTTAGTTGTATCTCAGCTTCAAGGATTTTCATTTCACTTCCAGTCAACACTAACTCTCTTTTCATGCTTTTCTCTTGTTATCAGATACGAAATTTGTAGAAGCATTCTAACTTTTTCCCGTCAAATGCAGTTTGTGTTAACAAGAATCAAATATGGCCCTGCTCGATACTGGGCTATCCTATTTGTCTTCTGGTTTCTTGTGTTCGGTATATGGGCTTCAAGAACACATGGTGCCCATGCTACATAATCAATTTTCCTCCTTGGGGATTTGGTGATATCTTAGAGCAGTGATGTTCAGTTGCTTTTGTTGACATAGTACTACCAGTAAAATTGGCGAGATGATTATTGTACGACAGCTTCTCTGGTGCAGTGCTAAAAAGTTTTATGCAGATGTAAGCAACAACAAGATCTCTATGTGCTGCATTGCATGTGTAAAGCAAGCTCTTGATTTTTCTCATTTATTTTGTTTTAATTTTTCCCTAGGGTAACCTGGGAGGGGGCGAGTTATGTAGAGTAGCGGTGTTTGCTTTAGTTGTTCTCGATATCTGGGGGAGACTTATCTCATTACTCAGGAGTTGATTTCTTTAGAAAAGTGAGGAATTCCTTGGTAGTGGTTTACTTATATTCATTTTGTACAAACTAACCATATGACTGCTTCAGGAGCTCTGTAACCTGTAAATAAGGTGAGCTCTGCTGCATGTCCGTTCATATCCTGGCGACTTCACGTTCTTTCTTCATGGCTATGTCATATGGATAATTTCTGATGCTACTATATTTGCAGAAATTTGTTGCTGTATATATGGAAAGTCCAGTCATTCTGAATACTATTTGTTTTTCCCCTCCAAGCCTTCAACTCCAATTATTAGCCAAAAAGTTGGAATATGCCCGTGAATTGTCTTGATCTTTCTTTTGCATAAAGTAGTTCCCATCTAAGCTGTTGAAGTTGAATGTTCCAATCAGCTTATCAGAATGGTGTTTGGCTTGGTCTCTGAGCACATTTTCTTACATCAATTTATTAAGGTAGAGCTTCCTTTTCATATTTCTTTGAGCCGAGGATCTATCGAAAATAATTTTTCTACTTTCACAAGGTAGGGTAAGGTGTGCGTTTATACTACCCTCCCAAATCTTCACTCTGTGGGATTATACTGAGTTTGTTGTTGATTTAGTAAAGTAGAGCTGAAAACATGGGTCGGCCCGTGAGGCTGGTCAAACCCAATCCACCAGTTGGGTGAGGTTGGACTAGGAGAAACTGTCATTTTCTGCTTGCAATTGGTGAATGCCAAGTAATGGATTGTTTGTACATGTATCCACGTTAAAGCTTATTTATTTACATTTTTTTCCTATTTGGTTCCCAGGTGAAATCATGACAAATTTTAGCAGAAAGTGAAAATGTGATTGAACCTATGTTGCTATTGGTTTGTACCTTTGTTCTTATCCGACTTGTGTAGCTACAAATTGATCTTGCTTTTTGAAGTTTTGTTTCTTGTTTATAATACTTGGGATTTTTGGTTGCTTGGTGCAATTTTCTAAATCTTTTTCGTGAGTCATTGTTTTCACATTACTATACTAGAATGTTGATTAGGGAAAATCCAATCGCGAAAAGTGAATTAGCTTACATCTTATGTATCAATTATTTATAGGATTCTCAGATCATTCATAAAGAAGGGAATGATTTAAAGATTTTAAGGCATTGTTGGTGGCAACTGAAAAATTTCGGTAAACATTTTCTATCACTGAAATTCAAGGGATAACACTTGCAAGTATGCGCAAAATATATATACCTTTATTAAAAAATAAACAAGCTTATGACCAAATTATTTGGAGCCTAACTCCAAACGGACAATTTACTGTGAAATCTCTTTACTACAAACTTCAAAACACACAACTTTGTAACAATTTTAAGTGGATATGGGCCTTAAACTTACCATCAAAATATAGATACTTTCTTTGGTTAATTGGGCACAACCACCTACCAACTGCTGCCTATCTATATAAATTGCTTATTGCTACCTCCGCAATTCGCCCAGTTTGTAACAAAGAGGATGAAACCATTAACCACCTACTCTTCATTTGTCCTAATACACAACAACTTTGGCATCACATGGGCCTCACCAATGTAATTCAATTAATGGGGTCAAATGACATAAAAACTCTCCTCCATACTCCTCGTCCAATGCCACACAACCTACCTGCTAAGCTACTCTGGCCCTATGCCTTGTGGCATATATGGAACTGCCGCAATAAAAATATTTTTGAAAACAGAGCGGAAAACTCCAAATCTTTACAGCATAATATCACAAGCGGCAGAATATTACGACATTATCCAAAAGGGAATTACAAGAGCACCAACCAGATCCATGTACGTCAAATCCCCCCCCCCCCCTGGAGGACAGATGGCTCTTCAAACGGGACGCCACCTCGGAATAGATTGGGTGGGGTATTCCGCAACTCCACAGGTAATTGGATATTAGGGTATACTGGAAGTAGGCCAGCAGGAGACTCCAGTTACATGGAACTCTGTGCTCTACTTGAGGGATTGCAAATAGCTTGGCGACACAATCTTTTTGTTTAGAAGAACAATCATATGACTGTAATAGCATGGGCTCTCCTACGAAACAACCCATCGACTTACTTAGTTCTCCTTTTTGTAACCCACGACCATTCAGGCCTCGTGCTCCTTGTAGTATTACCCAACTTTAATATAATATAATTGTATATGCCAAAATTCGTCCTTAGGAAATTTAGCGTAATGTGGCATTAAGGAAAGAATCGATCGAACTCGCCCAAGATGCAGCAAAGTCATTAGCCGAGGTGTCGACAAGAGTCGTAGTTGAGATTGTCAACAAGGATCGAGGTCGAGATTGTCAACAAGGGTCGAGGTCGAGATTGACTATTGACGATAAGACTAGTAACGACTAATTTGTCAGGATAGGATATTAAGAGAGAATATTCTATTTGATATTCTCTTCATTTGTACTATTAGTGTTTCCTAGGAAAAGACCCCATATATAGAGAAAAAAGAGACAATGATAGGGCCATGTAATATATTGATTTTGATAAGAACACTTTTGAGAAGAAGACTTTCTCTCTTGCAAAAATACAAAGACTACCTTTTGATAAAGATTCTTGTCCATATTATTCTCACCTTTCTACCAGATCCGAGGATTGTTCATATGAATCTAGGACCTATATGTCATTTATTATTGTCAAGAGAAATATTCGTTCAACCCACTCATTATTGGGTTAATCTTTCTCTTTATTTACTTAAATGTCATTTATTGTTAGTTATATCTCTATTAATATTCATGCTTTAATAATATTTTTCATTTATTGTCATCAATCATTTACGAGATCTGTCCCATCTACTTTACGTTTTCAAGATTAGTGTCTAGAATTATTATCTTTAATTAGATTTAACCCCTTGTTACATAAATTTAATAGTTTAACAGAAAGTTATACGTTTTGGTCAAATAATTTGGCACCGTCTGTGGGGAATTTCTAGCTAAGTCTTTTAGTTTCTTCTAGATCTACAACCGACACTGGTTACTAACGCAAAAAAAAAATCTTATTTTCTTTGTATGCATAGATCTAACACGGCAGGTAACAGAGAAGAAAAAACGAGAATAATGAGTGACCTTCCAATCAACCTCATGGACATCATCCACAAAAGCTCTGAAGAAGTGGGCGAGGACACAACGCCCAATGCCTCTCCTAGGCGAGGTGGATCACCTCCTCCCCACTGCAACATCACAAAATCCCATGGCAAGACAGCCTCCACATCCGTGGAAGAGGAGACACCACCAGCGATAAAGAAGCTCATTGAGGCTTAGCTAACTGATACACTGACCAGCGTCCTCCATAAGCCCGTTCAGGACGCGGCCACAGTAAAGGCGAGAACCTGTGCCGCAATACCAGTGGACGAAGAACACGGTCAACCTCCTCCACTCACGACGACAGGTATTACTCACAGTGTTGTTAACAATGCAGGCGACGACGCTCTCATGACCATTCTGAAAAGGATGGAGGAAATGAAAAATGAGAACAAGACACTTCGAGATCAAATGAGAGAGTACCAAGAAAGGGTCAATAAAATACCGGGTGCTCCTAAGTTATTACCGAAGAGAGTGCCAGTCGGTTCGTTGAGCAGCTGTACAGTGATAGCGCTGCCCCACATGCCATACCAAAGACCTTTAAAATGCAGCCTTATCTGAAAATATACGATGGCACAACCGACCCCGAGGATCATGTGACCTATTACGTAACCGCCGTGAAAGGTAATGAACTCGCCAAAGAACAAGTATCCTCTATTCTGCTAAACAAATTTGCGAAACCCTTACGGGAGGTGCATTAACCCGGTACTCGCAACTACCAGCACGTTCCATCGAAACCTTTGAGGAAATGGCCGAAAAGTTCGTGACAGCCCATGCCGGGGCCAAAAAGGCTGAGGCAAGAGTGAATGACATCTTTGCTATCAAACACTCCCTGGGAGAAGGACTGAGGGACTTCCTCGCCCATTTCAACCGAGTAAGAATGACTTTGCCCAATGTATCATAAGGAATGGATGTAGCTACTTTTCAAAACGGCCTGAACATAAATGGTTCAAGGGCAACAAGAAAATATTAAGTCGGCTTATGAAATATCCCACAACAACTTGGGACGAAATATATAATGCGTATGGTGCCGAAGTCCGAGCATACGAAGACGACCTCAGTGGGCCGACTCATCGATTGACCTCAGTATACGCGGAATCCAAAAAAGATCGGAGAAGTGATATCAGAAGAGATCCAGCGGTCTCACGGCCAAACCAGGAATGACATCTCCCATATGTCAGAACTACCGATGTACCCTCACCTCACCATGAAGAAGGCCCACCCCGATCAAGAACAAGGACTCACCGGAATGAGAGAGGTATGTCCCTTTTACTATCCGCTCACAGTATTTGTGTGTCACCTACAGAGATCGTCTACGCCTTGGAGAAGCTCGGACCAAAGGTAAAGTTGACACAAAAGATGAGGTTGGACCCGAATAACAAAACATCAGATGCCCTTTGCGACATGGACACCTCAAAGAATTGATGAGCGATCGGGGAGGGACCAACTTTTCCAGGGGACGCGAACAACATCAAGGGCCACCGAAGCCCCCCTCGACAGCCCGCACCATCCACATGATCATCGGCGGTGGGGACGACGCTACCATCAATAGTGTGAAGTTTACCACAACCTACAAGCTCAAACGGTCGATCATCCATGAACGGTATGATGAACTTAAAGAAAGTATCATCTTCGATAAGTCAAATACCGACGGTTTGACATTCCCTCAATATGACGCTCTCGTTATTACTTTACGAATTTTAGATACCGAAGTGAGACGAGTTATGGTAGATAATGGAAGCAGCGTGTGTATTATTCATCCTCGAGTACTCACACAAATGAAACTCGAGGACAAGATAGTACCACATTGTATCACACTAACAAGCTTTAACAATGCAGTTGAACGAACATCCGGCGAGATCACACTCCCCGTCCTGGCGGGTGGCGTCATTCTGGAGATCACATTACACATCATGGACCAGGACACAACATACAACGCCATAATAGGGCGACCATGGATACATACCATGAGAGCTATACTCTCCAGCTTATACCAAGTCATCAAATTTCCAACTCCATTGGGCATATTCAGCATACGCGGAGAGCAACACACATCCCAAGAGTGCTACCGTATCGCCCTAAATCGCACCGCCACCTAACAAGTGAGATATAGAGAGAAAGAGACATAGCAATCAATATGGCTGAGGTCGGTAAGCGATGACAGCAAAGACGTCATCAAAGACCCCGAATCGGTCAAGACCGCAAGATCGACCGTAGAGGACCTCGATCCCATCCAATTAGACAGCAACGACCACAGCAAGAAAGCTTACATCGGCTGCAAACTTCAAGAACCGAGTAAGTTTTGTGAATTCTTAACTACTAATGTGGACTTGTTTGCTTTTAGCCATGCAGATATGCCAGGTATCCCAAAGAAGATCGCCACACATAAATTAAACGTTGATCCACTCTATCCCCTAGTGAGGCAGGTTTGACGAAAGTTCAACTCCGCAATCAATGATGCAGTGCGCGAAGAAGTGGAAAATTTATTGGAAAACGGTTCCGTCCGGGAGTCGAAGTACCCCCAATGGGTCGCCAACGTGGTCATGGTGAAAAAGAAGAATGACAAGTGGCTGATGTGTGTAGATTTCACCGACCTGAACAAAGCTTGCCCCAAGGATTCGTTCCCATTACCTTATATCGACCAGCTCATCGACGCGACAACCGGGCACGACTTGCTAAGTTTCTTGGTTGCCTACTCGGGCTACAACTAGATACTTATGGAGGAAGAAGACCAGGAAAAGACCACCTTCATCACCGACCAGGGGACGTACTGCTACAGGGTCATGCCTTTCAGATTGAAAAATGCGGGGGCAACTTACCAAAGGCTGGTGACGAAGATATTCAAAGAACAACTCGAAAAAATGATGGAGGTATACATCAATGACATGCTGGTCAAATCCAAAAAGAAAAGAAGATCACATCGACCACTTAAGAGAAGGTCAAATCTGAAGTAGCTGTGAGCGCAGTCTTAGTCCAAGAAAATAAAGGTACGCAATCTCCCATCTATTACATTAGCAAGACACTAGTCGACGCCGAGACCAGGTACCCCCATCTTGAAAAATGGCTCTGGCCTTAGTTGTAGCTTCACGAAAACTTAGACCGTATTTCCAATGCTATCCCATCTCGGCCGTCATGACTTTCCCCTTAAGAAGCATTTTACACAAATCCGAACTATTGGGCAGATTGGCCAAATAGGCCATCGAACTAAGCGAGCACGATATTACCTATCGACCGCAAATGGCGATAAAGTCACAGGTCATCGCCGACTTCAGTGCACAAATAATGAACGAAGTCGAAAAGGAAGTCGTCCACCCTTCTTCCCAAACACAAGACCGTTGGGTCCTGTACACCGACGACACATCTAATGTACTGGGGTCCGGGATGGGACACGTACTTGAAGTTCCAACAGGCGAAGTGATTCTCCAGTCCATAAGATGCCCGGACATGACTAACAACGAGGCCAAGCATGAGGCTGTTATTGCAGGGTTAAGACTAGTACTCAAATATGGGGCGAAATGGCTAAGGTTACGCTGCGATTCTCAGTTCGTGGTCAACCAAGTCATAGGGACTTTCCAAATCAAGGAGCAGAGGTTACAAAACTACCAAACCGAAATGTGCAAACTACTACCCGAGTTCAACGGATGTCAACTCAACCAGATTCCCTGAGCACAGAATATCTAGGCAGACGGCCTCGCCAAATTAGCAGCAGCCACCAAAAATATTTCAACCGGAGACCAAAATGTGGTCCACCTTCTCAACTCATCGATAGACCAAATCGAGGTAAGAACCATAAACTTGACTTGCGACTGGCGCAACAGTATTATTACATATTTGCAAGACGGGGTACTCCCCAATGATAAAAAAGAGGCCAAGAAGCTGTGAATGCAAGCGGCCAGATACAACATCATTCATAACGACTTGTACAAAAGGACATATGGCGGCCCTCTGCAAAATGCTTAGGCCCAAATCAGACGCGACGCATCCTTAAAGAAGTACATGAAGGCCACTATGCAGCTCACTCCGACAATCGAGCTTTGATCAGATGCCTCATACGAGTGGGGTATTACTGGCCCACCATGAAAAAGGAGGCCGCGAATTTCGTGAAAAAATGTGAGCAATGCCAGAAGTGCGCCCTAATGATCCACCAAGCAGGCGAATACATACACTCAGTAACTTTTCCTTGGCCGTTCATCAAATATGGAATGGACATCGTGGGCCCCCTCCTGGCAGGATGAGGTAACGTACGATTTCTCTTGGTTTTAACTGACTACTTCTCTAAATGGGTGGAAGCAGGAGCATTCGCCCAAATACGCGAACAGGAAGTGATCACCTTCATATGGAAAATATCATATGCCATTTCGGCCTCCCTAAAGAAATCAGATGTGACAACGAACCTCAATTTGTAGGAAAGAAGGTCACCGACTTTTTTGAAAAATGGCACATCAAAAGAATACTGTCAACGCCTTACCACCCCGCGGGCAAGGGGCAAGCGAAGTCTTTCAACAAGTCAACACTGAACATCATGAAGAAGAAGCTCGAAGTGGCAAGGGACTGTGGCCAAAAATATTACGATAAGTACTCTAGGCCTACCCAACAATACCAAAAATGAGCACAAGGGAAACGCCATACTCGTTAGTCTATGGGACTGATGCAGTAATACCAGTCGAGGTCGGGGAGCCCGGCCTAAGATACTTCCGTGAAAGCGGACCCCAGAACGATGACGGCAAAAGGCAGGAACTCGACGAAGAGATATGGCCTATGTGAGAATGGTCGCCCAAAAGCAACAAGCATAACAATACTATAACAAAAGAGCAAAGATCAGGCCACTTAAAGTCGGGAACTATATGCTTAAAGCTAAAACACAAGCAAGCAAAGATCCACGGGAAGGTAAACTAGGAACAAACTGGGATGGCCCCTAAAAATTCACGACATCAGCAAGCAAATGGTCATTCACATTAGAAACAATGGAAGGAAAGCGATTACCAAACAACAGGAACATTACACACCTCAATTACTTTAACTTTTAAAGGATGAGGTCCCCAAAGTCGCACTCTTTTTTCCTCACTCGAGTTTTGTCCCAATTGGGTTTTCTCGAGGAGATTTTTAACTAGGCGATGATGGGGATACTTCAGGATTAAAGTGCGCACAAACAAAAATCCTGGAAGACTAGTTCATTGCTCGATCTCTCACTATTTTTCCAGTTCGACCAATGAAAGGACTAGATAGACCGAGACTGGGACTGAACTACCAGCCAGTGCCCGAAAAATATGTAAATCTCTCCAAGAATATGAACGAGGCACAAGTATATGAAGTTTATTTCTGCTCTCCCAAATCAAAGGTTACATTCGACCTCATTCGAATTAACACCTACTCGGCCCACGGCCGGAACTAATTAAAGGTTACATTCGACATCGTTCTAATTAACTCCTACTCGGCCCACGACCTTAAATAATTAAAGGTTACATTCGACCTCGTTCGAATTAACACCTACTCGACCCATGAGCTGAACTAAATAAATGTTACATTCGACCTCGTTCGAATTAAACATGCGACATGTTCGACCTTATTCGAACCAACTATTGGCCCTCGGCCATAATCGAACCTAGACTTCGTTTCAACCTCGTTCTACCTACTCGAACAAATCTATTACGACGAAGGCAACTAAGCAAAAAAATCAAAAAAGCGTACAAGCCCTAACAAAGAAAAAGAATCAGGTACGAATAACAGAAGTGCAATTTCATACTTAAATTATTTTTTACAAAGGCTCAAATACGCGCCTACAAAGAATACACACAAGCCTGCGGCTAAACAAAAAGAAGGAAAAATAACTAATCACCGCCTGACCCAGCAGCATCTCCAGCGTAATCACCCAGACCATCTCCACCTACCTCTTCGCCATTGCCATCGCCAGCGGGATACTCACCCTCGTACCAGGCATCCTGTTCAATCTGATCCACGCTCGTATCCTCCGCATCATCACTGGCTTCCGGTGTGGCGGGATCATAGCCACAAGCAAACCGAGCTTTACGTGCCTTAGCACGAACATCAAGAAAAACAGAGGCATAAGAAGAGGACGACTGAGCCAATAAATGCGCCTTCTCTACCTCGAGAGCAGTGACTCGATCGCTAAGGCATGAAGCCTTTTTTTCCAGCTCCCCTATCCGCTCATCAAGTCTCTCCTCCCTGAGCCTGGCCGTTTCCAGAGAACTTTACCACTAAGAATGAAGAATGCGGATCACGATCTCTAAAGCCTCCACTTTCCTCGCAGCTGACAACTGGGCCAACTCTGCCTTCTCCAAACTCGCTGCCTTCTCATCGGCCTCACCACTCAGAGCGTTCGCTCTTAGTCGACACTCTTCGAGCTCGGCGTGCAACGAAACCACCTGGGCCTGAAGATCGGCGCAATAGGCCTCGGCTTCCTAGCTCACCTCAAGTTCTTATTCTTTGTCCCTCAACATCCCTTCGAGAACACTATGTTTTCTGATGACCCCCATTAACTCATCATCTTTCTCCTTCAGTTCACCTAGGAGAGCCTGGAAATTGTCGCTCCCACCGAACCGCCTGCAGATCTCGTGGTGCTTATCACGGTATTTGTAATATTTTTATTCCATCTTCTGGAAAATGGCCTTACGCCTCTCCTCTCGCCGGGCACTTTCGATCTCCAATATCACGGTCTGAAAGAAAGATAAAACGAGAAGTAAGAACGAAACATTGAGCTCGACATAAAAAGTGGAGAGAAATCGAAAAGCTTACCCTAAGAGCGGGGCCGGCTATGCTCCTCGATAAAGTGGCGTCCTTAAGCTTCTCAAAGGTTTTACCCTCCACTTCGGAATAGAAGGGACCAAGATAAGGGACCACGTCCTCCGTGTTAATCAGCAAATCCTGGTCCAAGGGGATCGCAATAGTCCGCGTGGTCCCTTCCAGTCTAACCTCAAGTCGGGTAAGCCTTTACCCAATCATCCTCACTTCCTCGGCATCCATATCGGAGCCCGTCTCATAACTTTCTTCGGCTACACTTTTTCCTCTTGTGTTAACCCGGGAGAAAGGGTCCTCGGCTGGTAGTGAAGTCGATGTCTCATTTTGCTGTAAGTTATCAAGGACTCTCGCCGACGGCCCTTCAAAATCCGTCATGGTCTTAGGGAGAGACGTACCCTCCTCGTCTCCCGACGACAGCAAAATTGCAGACAGTAATTCGGCGTCACCTCCAAGTTCTATGGTCATCATTTCTTGCACGACGAAATCCCCCATCGCCGAACTCACAGCCCGAACAGCCCCTTCGCTAACGTCCACAGATCGCCTCTTACGGGGAAGAAAGTTATCACCATTCGGCGATGATTCCTCCTCGTCGTCCTCGTCTATTAGACGATGCAAAAGGGAAGTCGAAAGCCCTGCTGCAGGAATAGACGACGACCGAGCAGACCTCACCACAGCAGAAGGAACAGAAGCAGCCTTCCTCTTACGAAACGCCGGAGCAGGAGCCTTCTGCCTTCTCGAAGTCCTTGGGCTGAAAAAGAAAAATCAGAAAACTATCACTTCCTGTACAAAACCGCAACGAGCAGGAAATCATGAGGTCAAAACAGCATAGACAAAAGGTAATAATTATATATGCATAAATAAATACATATAGACGAACTCACCGGTCACGAAAGGCGCAAGCCCGAATTTCTTGATAAAGGCCGGCCATTCACGGATCTCCATTGTGTGAGGCAAGACCTGGATGACCCAGTCATAAATGTCCCTGACCAAAGGAGGGGGCGAAGTCTCAGCTGCACGAAGAAGGGACGTGATGTTATACTACGACTAAAGAAGGCAAAACAAATGCACGGCAAAAAGATACTTACGGGCGTAATTCCAAGCCTCGGGGAATCCGCTCGCGTTGACCACCACGTCCTCGGTCTTGACGAAGAAGTAGTTAAGCTAGAATGGACGATTTGCCTTATCGTCCATCTTCACCACCAAACTTTTACTTTCTCGGTGGCGAAGGTGCAGCATTGTCCCCCTATAGAAACTAGGGGCGAAGAGATGCATCAGGTGGCGAAGTGCGACCCCACGGCCAACCAACTCCGCATATTTCGTCAATATATGGATAAACTTGTAGATATAAGGGGAGGGTTGGGCCGGACAGACACCGTAGTAACGACAAAATTCCTCTGCCAATGGGAGAAGAGGAAAGGAATGGCCTACATAGAACGGATATGCATAGAACGCGCAATATCCTGGGAGATGTACCTGTACCACATCGCGCCCTGCCAGAATCAGATCTATGTGAGACGGAATTTTGAACTTTTTCCTAAACTCAGCGAGGTCGACCTCGTTCATCATTGACTTCGAGGCTTCAGAATCGTCTTCAGGCAACTTCTAAAAGTCGGATCTAACCTTTTCATTGCGAGGAATTATTTCCTCCACCCTAGGAAACCTTCCATCTTCAAGGGCAACAGAACCACGATCGCCGTGAGGAGGCGTACGTACCGCCAAAGGGGTAGGGTCAGCCTCCATACCGGAACCACAAGGTACGTTAACCATATCTGTGAGAAAAGATGTTTCAAGCACAGAAGGATTGAAAGCAGTGAGAATCGCTAAAACCACTAAGGAGTTTCAAACAAGGGAAGAAGAAGAAGATGATGAGCTTGCTGGGTACAAGAAGTTTCGTAAATGTTAGGACGTTGCCCACATACCCCTATTTATAAAGATGCAGGCATCAAAACCGAGAAATTGACCATCATTGCGTGACAAAAAATTGAATCGACATGCTCTATCAGAAGGTGCATGCGAAACGAAGCAACATCTCGGGAAATTGCGCCATAATGACATCAACCGCCATGACGTCACCTTGATTCGCAAGATTTGCGACCCTAGAACTTACGATTTACAATGGGACACGCCGCTTACTCGCCCCTAATCACTATGACCCATCCATCTTATCTAAACACCTCGGTCATGTTATACAAAGTCTGCTCATCAAGGCCATCTGACGTCGGCCTTAATAAGCGGATGGACTAACTGTATAAGCCAAAATTCATCCCTAGAAAATTTAGCGTAATGTGGCATTAAGGAAAGAATTGGCTGAGCTCGCCCAAGATGCAGCAAAGTCATTGGCCGAGGTGTCGACATGGGTCGTAGTTAAGATTGTCAACAAGGGTCGAGGTCGAGATTGATTATTGACGATAAGACTTGTAACGGCTAATTTGTCAGGATATGATATTAAGAGGGAATATTCTATTGGATATTCCCTTCATTTATACTATTAGGGTTTCCTAGGAAAATGTCTCATATATATAGAGAAAAAGAGACAATGATAGGGGCATGTAGTATATTGATTTTGATAAGAACACTTTTGAGAAGAATACTTTCTCTCTTGCAAAAATACAAAGACTACCTTTTGATAAAGATTCTTGTCCATATTATTCTCACATTTTCGCCAGATCCGAGGATTGTTCATACGAATCTTGGACCTATCTGTCATTCATCATTGTCAGGAGAAATATTCGTTCAGCCCACTCATTATTAGGTTAATCTTTCTCCTTATATACTTAAATGCCATTTATTGTCATTTATTGTTAGTTATATCTCCATTAATGTTTAGGCTTTAAGAATATTTTCCATTTATTGTTATTAGTCATTTACGGGATCTGTCCCATCTACTTTACGTTTTCAAGATTAGTGTCTAGAATTATAATCCTTAACTAGATTTAACCCCTTGTTACCTAAATTTAATAGTTTAACCGAAAGTTATACTTTTTGGTCAAACAATAATTTCGTCTATTGACCAAAAAAAATATTAAAAGTCCTTAAAAATGAGTTTTGGACCGCTCTAATTGTCATTTCGACACGAGAAGTATCAGGTGCATTTGAAATAGTAGTTCTAAAACCTAATTGCTTAAAGAGGAAAAATTTCTACAACTTAATAAAACCTAAATTTTAAAGAGTTAAAATTTCTATAACGGATAAAGTGCCATTTTTCTATATCGGAAGGTGCGAAAATGTTACTCTCCAAATCAAGGCCTTATTGACATCTAGTGCGAAAATAGCACGGGTTAGCCTGTTTTTGGATTGCTAATCGAAAAATAGTCAACGTTTTCAAAGTCATTAAAAAATAACTATTGTTTTGCTGAAAGACGAAAAACTTCTGCATAATATGCTGGATTATGAAGCTCCTCCATATAAACTTTTCGCATATTATGTTGGAACTCCAGCACATTATGCTGGAAGCTCATAGGTAAAAAATTGGAACTCCAGCATATTATGCTGGAATCCTGTTCAGATTTCACTTTACATGAAAAAATGACTAAATTTTGATTACTTTGAAACTGTGGCTATTTTTCAATTACGAGTTAAAAATCTGACTATCTTTTATTTCCCCCCTTAATTTGACTAAGCGAACCCATTGAACTTATACTTAAACCAATCAAAGAGCAACTCAAAGAGTACTGAAATAATACTACAACTTATTAGAACGGAAAAGAATAAATAGCACCTACAGGTAATCTGTAGGCTCACCAAAGTAATCAACAATCTTTTTATGCAAGAGAAACAAAAATGCAAAGAGATCCTTATATGCCCAGTTAGTTGATATAGGAAAGATTCCATTTCTGCAATCCCTTTCTATTTCTGCAACCCCTTTATGTGTCTATAGCTTCAAAATAAAGATATAGCAATTAAAAGAAAGCTAAATAGGATCAGAGTAGGATAAAGAACACATGGAGAGTCATAGAGAAAGAGGATTCTAAAAGCGAAAAACTTAGAAGACTAAATTGTCATACTCAGAGGTAGCACAGACTCAGAGGTAGCACAGTAAGATTTATGTCTCTAGAGAAGGCATGAGAGTTTGCATTAACGAATTCATTTGCAAGGTAGCTGATGTTTTCTAGCTTTAAGTAATTATATTTGGATTAATTGACTGTAGTCAATTAATTGTAAGACATGCATGCAACTTCGCATTGATCAAATATTCAAATGCAACGTGGTGTTCCCAGGAAATGAACTGATCAAAGAATTTATTAAGTAAATTTATGCTGTGATTAGTTAATGACAAGTGACAACCCAAATAAGCTACTTTGAGCCAATAAAAAGGTCAGTCTTATCTGGTGGTTGTTAGCTTTGGCATTATTTTCTTATTTTTTATTCTAAGAAGAATAAATGTACGTATCTATTTTACTTTATGAGAAATTTAATAATCACCCAAATAATAAGACATATTTAATACAACAAATTTTAAAAATTTTATAGCCACATAAATAATATAATATATATAATACTACGTACAAGTATTAAAAATTATTTTTTCTTATTAAACGTTGTGACAAGTCAAAATTATGTCAAACAAAATAAAATAGAAGAAGGATTATTTTTTTCAAAGCCTTCGGAGGTGTGAATGCTTTCTACGCCGAGATTGCCAGTATAGATTAAGTCAATATCTTCTTTAACTGTAGATTGTACCCAATTAATCTTCTGTCAATTGTACAAAAAACCATTTTTTTCTTTTAAATTTAGATTGCTTCTAGCCTTCTACTAAATAAATCTGCAAACAAGAAAAAGTAGATGAGTTTTTCTCATGATGCCCTTCAATTTTGCTAGAATTACAAAATTAATTGGTCAAAAAGTTGATCAGCCTTAATTAAGAATTGCTTCCATTAAATTTGGAGTTAGCTTAATTACTTTCGATCTTAGCTCACCAACCGTTCATTTAATGACCATTATGCCCCTTTACATTTTTGTTTATTACAAGACTTTCTCTTTGAAATTTGCAAGGATAAAGCATAAAAATATGTACAAAATATTCATATGGATTTTATGTAATCTTTGGTTCTCCACGTATCTTTTTCTATTTTGTCACTTTAGTTTACTTCTACTATATAACTCTTCCCTTCTTCTCTTGACACAACACCACACTTCTTCATTTTTGCTCCCTTTTACTTGCTTCTTAATTTTCTCGTATAAGCTTTTTTCTCACAATTCTCATGGCTGCACCAAAAGAAAGCAAGATTGCCAAAATCCTCAACTCCTTGTCAAGGAATAAGCAAAATAGCCAAAACACAGTTTTAACTAATTATACAAGGGAACAAGAAATTGATCTCCAACTTTCACTAGGTGGCTCATACAATAAAAAACCTATTCAAAATCCAATGCCTCAGCCTTTTTTAGGCATTCCATTTGCCAATTCTGAAATGGTGCCAATTTCATACTTGGGCACTTCAAATGTAACATATAAAGAACAAGAGGAGATAAAAATACTGAGGATTTATGAGAATGAGCAAAGGCAAAATGCTATGATCATCAAAGAACATAGGATCACTCCAAGGGCAACGAATAATCCTGTTTTTCGGCATGCTGTTGAGAATATAAGATCTCACGGGAACAATAGATCTGAAGATACGTCACGAATTTATGGTATGTATCTTCTTCTTTCTTTTCTCTAATGGAGTTTTTTTTTTTGTTTCCTTTTCTCTTGATGGTCATTGTTCGTTCTTTAAATTTTACGTGTTTATTTGTTTTTTCATTTTTATTCCCTTAGTATTTTTTTCTCTTTCTCAAGGTTTTTTTTTTAATCTTGGATTTAGTTATTGTTGGTTTAATTTAATTCTGATTTACTTTGTTAGAAGCAAATAAATTGCAGAGGCTGGTCTTTACATTTTCTTGTTTTTTCTTATCGTTTTCTTCTTTATTCTGCTAAAAAGACATGAGCTATAAACTAAGACTGATGTAAGAAATTTTATCTTAAAAAAGTCGCGGAAAACATTAAATAAGAAGTTCAGACAAACCATTAGCCAAAAAATCTATTTTTCATATACTACTGAAATTAACAACCCCCCCGACACATATATATATATAGACTCAAGTAGAGTCTATACACCGTTTTTTTCTATATCATGACGAATCAATTGATTTAATATAGGCATTGCTTTTATCAACTGATTTAATATATATATAGGCATCTCTCTTTCTTTTGTTCTTCCCCCATTTTTGCCCTATCACTAGTGGTTACTCCCGATCCAAAGCACCCCTTTACATTCCATGTTAGTTTTATATGATCAGGCGGAGTGACACAAGATTTCTCTTTTGGCTTATGTATAGATATTGATTCATTCACATAATAATTTGTTCCACGCCAGTTTCATACGATCAGGAGGAGTGATACAAGATCTGTCTCTTGGCTTATGCATAGTATTGATTCATTCACGTAACAATTTGCTTCTTGTATCGGAGAACTATAAGAGAGAGAATAAAATCTATACCAATAGTAGCTTGTAATATTTAATTATTCTTTCAATTTTGTTATTGCAGTAGTGGAGTCTACACCACCAAACAACCAGGAGAAAAGAATAGCTACTCTTTCTTCAACTTCTGTTCCCACCCCTGGAATGACGAGAAGCAAAGGAATTGTGCTTAGCTCACCTGAAAATGTGATTCCAGAAGGCAATTATGGAGAAAAGCCAATGAAGAAAGCTAAGTATTTTGATAATTATGGTGTCATTTTAATGGATGCTAATTATCTCCTAAAGACTATGCCTAGTGTGACAACTTCAATAAATGGAAAGCAAACAGAAGGGATCCTTTACAGTTTTGGAAAAGACAAGCAAGTTTCAATAGTCTGTCTTTGCCATGGGATGTTCTTCACTCCAGCTGAGTTTGTGAAGCATAATGGTGGAGAAGAGGTTGATAATAATCCCATGAAATTTATTAAGGTAATTACAGAAGAAAAGGTTAATGTAGTTGCTGAGTCACTTGTGGGCCATATTTTTAATCATCACATTTAGAGACGGAACTAGGGTTTTAAGTTCTGAATAAATTATTTATATTATTAAGTGGATTTTTTTAACATAGTTACATGGTCTGATCGATATAAAGTTACTAAGTTTTGTCGAACCTGTAATCAGAACTATGCTAGTTTTTGAATTTGGAATATGCTAGATATCAATATTTAATTAAACTGCTGTTCATTTGAATTTCCGAGTTGTAAAATATTCTACTATACATGGAAGAAGAACAGTAAATCAATTTTATGGAATTTACTTTGGTATTTTGGGACAAGATCAGTCTTACTAGCTATTATTATTGTTTAGATAAAATAGAAAATGAAACCAGGTCTTACTCCATTAGCTGGCTATATTTTTAACAGTATGCATCACATAAATATTATATGGTGCATAATAACCAGCTCAGATCAACATGATTAGTAAACAAGTAAATCTAGTTTCGCATCATCTTTCGAACTCAGATTAATTATCGTATGTTTGGCCAAGCTTCTACGAAGCTAAAAGTTTTTTTTTTTTTAAATGTCTTTTTAGAAACTTGAGGTGTTTGATCAAGTTTTTCGAAAAAAATAAGTACTTTTGAGTAGTAACAGAAGCTATTTTTTAGAAGTTTAAAGAAATAGTTTTTTTTCAAAACATTTTTAGCACCTTGGCCAAGCATAAATTATTGTAAAAATATTGACAAAAGTGTTTTTCAAACACAAACTGCTACTTATCTAAAAGTAATTTTTGAAAAACAGTATTTCTGACAGAAAATGTTTTTCAAAATAAGTTTCAAAATAAGCAGATTTTATAAGTCTGGCCAAACATGACTGCTAAATTAAATCTATAATTTGTTAAGAGGATATATTAAGCTCATTTGAGCACTAAGATATAAGATTTAGTAGCATCTCTTCCTGTATCTTCAGACCTAATGAGTTGCAAACACTATTTTTCTAAATGCTTTGGCTGATGCCCGACGCTGATTTTGATTATAATGCTTAGTCCTAGTAAATGATCATTTGAGAGATAAGGAAGTTCAATTTATGAGTATTAATTACTCTATTTATTTTCTTTTCCATGTTTAAGATTGAAGTTTACCTTCTGTGCTCTTTGTTCATGTCCAAATTTAATCTTAAAGAAAAATAAACGGTCACAAGAAATATAGTCTGGTAATACACTTCAGAATCGAATTTCACAAAGAGCTTAAATATGTTCTAGTCAACATAGTCACCAAATAATCTAAGTTGAACTGTTAAAATATTTGTATTAATTTTTTTACTTACGAATTTGACTAAATTAACGCAACTATGGCAATAAAAGTAATAACGGAAAAAATGAGAAGAATCCCCAAGATGATGAAACCTAGGGCATTAATGAATCCCCCAATTATCGAATGAACTCCAAATAATAAATCCTTAATAAATACGCGCTTGACGAGGTTTTATTAGGGATATCAAAAAAATTCTAAAAATAGACTGAACCAACTGAATCGAACCTAACCGTACCGATTATTAGGGTTTTCTCCAGGTTTCCAACTACTCACGCTATGGAGCTGCTATTGGCTATTGAGGGTGTCAGAGTTTTACTCTCTGCACATTATTGCTAATTGGGCAGAAGATTTGTAGAGTCTGTTCAGATTCATTTGCAATAGTTTAATTCTTTATATAATCTTGTTCACTGGGCAGAAGCGTTTGCTTAAATTCATCTTTAATGTACCAAGTGTTAGCGTGAAATATCAAGTTCCTCTTCAAAAGTATAAGTGTTAGGGAAATACATTAGATGGCAATACATCATTTACATATATAACAAATTAGCAATATTTTAAATATAGGAAAAAAATGAGGAAACTTTTATGAGTGATGACAAAAGCTTATGACTCTACTTTGAGAAACTTCGGAAATTGAGTAGGTTGGTATTGAAGATGCAAATCAGTAATACTATTGCCAAAATTACGAGCAAGCTCACGTATTTTGATCAACTAGTTTCTTAACAGGTATGCTGCACGTTTATACATGATTTTGTAAAATAATGTCAATAACATTAACACAAAGCTTTGAATAAATAATTATACACTGAAAGAATATAGTACAAGCTTCTACAAATAATTCATATGTATCCTGTCAAATTTGTTATGTGATAATTTTAGTACTTGTGTCAAAAGTTCAATATGATCGATAACAAATAACATTATATGTTATCTAATCAATATCCAGTTTGTAGATGAAGAGCAGCTTCATGTGTTGCTATTTTTGGCCATATCTATTGTTGGGTAATGATTACTTACTGCGATAGTAATTCTTTACTATTTGCCTTTTTTATTTCATTTTGGCTTTAGAAAAGTATAGCTGGAGAACATACTGTCGCCTTTTTGCACGTGTAAGATGCCGGGTTATTTAGTAATTCTATTTGCAAAATAAGTAAGCATCGTACTTTCAAAGTATACAATAACAACAATAACAAACCCGGTAAAATCCTACAAGTGAGGTATTGGGAAGGTAAAATATATGTAGATCTTACCCCTACCTTATGACGGTAGATATGTTGTTTCCGAAATATCCTCGGTTCAAGAACAATGAAAATGAAGCAATAAACAGACAGTAGCAATAACAAGGAAATAAGACACGTAGGCAAATGATGCAACGTACAATAACAAAGATCTAAGAATACGACACTACAAGAATAGAGCCAATCCAACTGGAAATAATGATACACTGTGTAATAGCAAGGGACTAGGAATAGGAAAGTACAAGACTAGTACTACCACTAGAAAGACTAGACGATACTCTAGACTACTTGTCAACCCACAACCCTATCCTCGACCTCCACACCCTCCTACCGAGGGTCATGTCCTCGGTAAGCTGAAGTAGAGTCATGTCCTGCCTAATCACCTCACACCAGTACTTCTTAGGCCTCTCTCTGCCCCTCCTCTGACCCTCCATGGTCAACCTCTTACACCTCCTAACTGGGGCATCAGGGTCTCTCCTCTTCACATATCCGAACCATCTCAGCCTCGATTCCCGCAACTTATCTTCCACAGGAGCCACACCCACCTTGTCCCTAATATATTCATTCTTAATCTTGTCTTTCTTGGTATGCCTATATATCCATCTCAACATCCTCATTTCCGCTACTTTCAATGAGATTTAATTTCTTGACTGGCCAATACTCGGTTCCATACAACATTGCCGATCTAACTACCGATTTATAGAACTTGCCCTTAAGTGTAGGTGGCACATTCTTGTCGCACAAAACACCAAAAGCGAGCCTTTATTTCATCCATCCGCTCCAATACGATGTAGGACATCCTCATCGATCTCACCGTTACCCTGTCACAGACCCAAGATATTTGATCTTGGGTCAAAACAGTTCGACAAAATCAACAATAAAAAAAAATAAAGGACAGTAAGTTTAGAAAACATACCAAGCCATAGATAAAGTTTGCAGAGTTGTAGTTGTAGAGTTTTGCAGTAAAATGAAAAGGTATTAATGCCGTGGTTTTACTTCACAAATAGTTCTACGAATAGTTATAACTCATATAATTTGATTTTATCCCCATGAAATAGTCAACGATCTCTTGGTAGCTGCACTAGCCATGATAGACATAATACTGCAGGAAAATAATGAAAAACAACACTTCCTACTAAAAAGCACGTATGGAGTTGTGAAAATGTAATGATGATGTTGTTAATAATGTAATATGCAGAAGCCTAGAGAAGTATTTGATTTGCCAGTTTCAGGGTTGGATCTCATTCTTGATGTATGGAGTTGTGAAAAACTAGAAAAGTCAAAGTAAATTCAAGAAAGAAAATAGCACCAACTTGGTCTTCCAAGTTGAATGAAGCATAATGATTTCTATCCAATCTCAAATTTACAATTGTAGGAATATGTTTAAAAACATTGACAGCAAACGTGTCACGGAAATGGTTAAAATTTAACAATTACCTAAGAATACCATTATTGAGGATCAACTACTCTAATAATGTAACTTATCATATAGATGTCTAGCAATGATGTTGTTAATAATGTAATATATATATATATATATATATATATATATATATATATATGCAGAAGCCTAGAGAAGTATTTGATTTGCTAGTTTTAGGGCAGGATCTCTGTGTAAAGACCCAGCTGGTCGTTTTGAGTAACACAGTCCCGTTCCCCCATTTACTGCTTAATTTGTGCTTTACAGTTGTTATGAGACTTGTCGGGGTAATTGGTTCGGGTCCGGTAAGGTTTTGAAATGAATTGAGACACTTGGCCTCTAAAATGAAAACTTAAGTTGAAAAGGTTGACCGAATATTGATTTATGTGTAAACGGCCCCGGAATAGAATTTTGATGGTTCCAATAGCTCCGTATGATGATTTTGGACTTGGGAGCGTGTCCGGAAAATTTTGTGGAAGTCCGTAGTTAAATTAGGCTTGAAATGGCTAAGATAGAAATTTAAGTTTGGAAGTTTGACCGGGGAGTTGACTTTTTGATATCGGGGCCGGAATCCGATTCTTAAAATTTGAGTACCTCCGTTATGTCATTTATGACTTGTGTGTAAAATTTGAGGTCAATCGGACTTGATTCGATAGGTTTCGGCATCGAATGTAGAAGTTGAAAATTCTTAAGTTCATTAGGCTTGAATTAAGGCATGATTCGTGTTTTTAGCGTCGTTTGATGTGATTTGAGGTTTCGACTAAATTCGTATGATGTTTTAGGACTTGTTGGTGTATTTGGTTGAGGTCCCGGGGGCCTCGGGTGAGTTTCAGATGGTTAACGAATCAAATTTGGACTTACAACAATTGAAACTTGCTGCTGCCTACTGATGCAATCGCACCTGCGGAATTTGGGTCGTAGGTGCGAGCTCGCAGAAGCGAGCCTCGCATTGCAGAAGCGGATAGTCTGCAGAAGCGGATGAGGCGTCGCAGAAGCGACGCAATGGTCGCAGATGCGGCCTGGGCTAAGGGGGCCTTGGACCGCAGAAGCGAGTCCGTAGAAGCGGACTCCTTGTCCGCAGAAGCGAAGGTTGTCGCAGAAGCGGGAGATTTACCGCAAAAGCGGAACCGCAGATGCGGTTAAAAATTCCGCAGAAGCAGAACCTCTGGGCATTGTACAAAAACTGAGGGTTCCGAGTTTTTGTTATTTTTGGACATTCCAACACGATTTTGGGGGGATTTCAGAGAGAATTCACGGTAACTTGAGGTAAGTGATTTATAATCATTGTTAGCCAATAATATTGGATTACCATTGAGTATTTTGTTTAGATTACATGTTTTTGAGGTGAAATTAGAGGATTTGGGCCTAGGGATTTCAAAATAAGAATTTGAGATTTGGAGGTCGAGTTGATGTCGGAATTTGGTAAAATTGGTATGGTTGGACTCGTGGTTGAATGAGCATTCATATTTTATAACTTTTGTCGGGTTCCGAGATGTGGGTCCCACAAGCGATTTTTGAGTTAAATTTCAAATTTGTATTGAAAAATATATATTTTCATATGAAATTAATTCCTATAATTTGTATTGGCTGAATCGAATTAATTGTGACTAGATTCGAGCCGATCAGAGTCAGAAAATTGAGGGAAAGGCATTCTTATTGACTGATTGAGCTTGGCTTGAGGTAAGTGGCTTGTCTAACCCTGTGTGGGGGAAATTTCCTTAGGATTTGATACTGTTATAATATTTTATGATATGTGAGCGCCGTGTACGCAAGGTGACAAGTGCGTACACGAGCTAAATTTGGAAATATCGATTCTTGCTGAGTAGTCTTCTTTTAAATTCTTTAAGTGAGTTGCTTTAGTATATGTAGTGATCATGTTTAGCCTAGTTCACATGTCTACGTGCCTTAACTCTTACTTGCAATATGTGCAACATGCTTAGTTGAATTACCTACTTCCTTGATTTGATTTAAATCTTTAACTGTAAGATTCTTGCTGTAAATTCGTTGTTCCTTCGGTTATCTGTTTTATATTTACTTTGGTACTACGAGGCGGTTCCTCGGGAGATCCCTCTATACTGAATATTTACTTTTGGGACTACGAGGTGGTTCTTTGAGAGATCCCCCTGTACTGCATATTTACTTTTGGTACTACAAGGCGGTACCTCGGGAGCGCCCCTGTTTTTTACCTCTATTTGCTGTGTTGTTCACTCCTCAGTCATCTCATTATATTATTATATCCTCTGTCGTATATTTATTATTATTTCCAGTAGGGCCTGACCTGACCTCGTCACTACTCTACCGAGGTTAGGCTTGGCACTTACTAGGTACCGCTGTTATGTTCTCATACTACGCTTATGCACATCATTTTATGCAGATCGAGGTACTTCCTATCAGACCAGGTATCGGTGAACTAGCTGTACGCGGAGACTTCAAGGTACATCTGCCAGCGTCCGCAAACCTCGGAGTCCCTCTCTATTTTTATTATGTTGTCTTCTTGATTTTTCTTTAGAATCTGATGTATTGAGACACTCAGAATAAATTCTTAGAAACTTGTGACTTATTTCTACCGGATTTTGGGAATTGACATTATTGAATTGAAATTTTATATTTATTTCATATATTGAGAATTGGGTTTCAGTTTTATTTTGCATATTTTTCGTAAATTGTTAGGCTTACCTAGTCTTAGAGACTAGGTGCCATCACGACAACCTACTGAGGGTGAATTGGGGTCGTGACAAGTTGGTATCACAGCTCTAGGTTCATAGGTGTTATGAGTCACAAGCAGGTTTAGTAGAGTCTCGCGGATCGGTACAGAGACGTTTGTATTTATTTTCGGGAGGCTACGGAACTGTTAGAAAAATGTTCACTTCTTTGATTCCTTATCGTGCGCATTTGTTGACTTCGAAATTCTAAACTCTTGTCTTTATATTCTCTCACAGATGGCGAGGACACGCACAACTGGATCCGATGATCAGATACCCACGCCCACTGTTAGAGCCGCAAGAGGGTGGGGCCGGGGCAAAGGCCGAGCCAGCAGCTAAGGAAGACCACGTGGTGCAGCCAGAGCACCTGCACGAGCTGCTGCAGCAAAGCCACCAGTAGCTCTAGTTGGAGAGCAGAAACTTGAGACGCCTGTTACTACCCTTGTACTTCATGAGACTCTTACCCAGGTTTTGAGCATGTTCGGTGCTCTAGCTCAGGCAACGTTGATTCTACTTACTCCCGCCACATCTCAGTCCGGGGAGGAGCACAGACTCCCACCGCCCGTACCCCAGAGCCACGGGCCCAGGTTGACCATGCCCCGGAGATTATACCAGTGCAGCCAGTTGTCCTAGTTCGTCCCGAAGTTAGGGCAGCAATTTCGGAGGGGGAGCAGCTCAGGCTCGAGAGGTACAAGAAGTACCACCCTCCCACTTTTAACGGTTTGGCTTCAGAGGATGCTCATGGTTTTCTTGAAGAATGTCACCGCATCCTCTGTATTATGGGTATTGTGGATTCTAGTGGGGTTTCTTTCACAGCATTCCAGCATAGAAGAGCGGCCTACCAGCGGTGGCGGGCATACAAGTTGGATAGTCCGGCTGAGGCAGCTTCACTCACTTGGACTCAGTTTTCAGATATGTTCTTGAGGGAATATGTTCCTCAGAGTCTTAGAGATGCATGGCGTGCAGAGTTTGAGCAGTTGTGCCAGGGTTCTATGACCGTGTCATAGTATGCGGTGTGATTCAATGATTTGGCTAGGCATACACCAGCCTTGGTTGCTACTGTTCAAAAGCGGGTTCGTCGATTTATTGAGGGGATCCACCCTAGTATTAGATTCAGTATGGCCCGAGAGCTGGAGATGGACATCGCATACCAGCAGGTGGTGTCAATTGCTAGGAGATTGGAGGGTATGCGGATTCGGGAGAGAGAAGAGAGAGAAGCTAAGAAACATCGAGATTCTGGCTCGTATAACAGTTCTCGTGCCCCAGCTACAGCTCGTCGGGGTAGGGGTTATGGGAGTCGCCCTGTTCATTCAGCACTTCCAGCTTCCAGCTGTACTCTGGCGATTCATAGGCCCCAGGATCCCTATTATGCACCGCCAGTGTCTAGTGTACCTCCTATATAGGGTGCTTCTAGCGGTTAGTCCAGTCGATCAGGCTCGAGCCAGTCACAACAGACATGTCCTCCGAGAGCTTGTTTTGAGTGTGGTGACACTCGTCATATGGTGAGGGATTGCCCCAGATTCAGGAGGGGTGCACCTCCATAGCTTTCGCAGGCCCCACCTATTCCACAGGGCCCTTACGTTTCTCAAGCCATAATTACTGCACAGTTGTCACTCCACCTGCACATCCAGCTAGAGGTGGAGCTCGGACAGGTAGAGGTCGCCCTAGAGGGGGAGGCCAGGCCAGATATTGTGCCCTTCCTGCTAGGACAGAGGCAGTTGCATCCGATTCAGTTATCACAGGTATTGTTCCGGTCTGTCATAGAGATGCATCAGTCTTATTTGATCTAGGCTCCACTTATTCTTATGTGTCATCTTATTTTACCCCGTATTTGGGCGTATCCCATGATTCTTTAAGTTATTCCTTTTATGTATCTACACCCGTGGGTGATTCTATTATTGTTGACCGCGTGTATCGGTCGTGTTTGATTGTAATCAGTGTTTTGAGACTAGAGTAGATTTATTATTGCTCTGTATGGTGGATTTCGATATTATTTTGGGCATGGACTGGTTGTCGCCCTATCACGCTATCCTTGATTTTTACGCCAAGATGGTGACATTGGCTATGACAGGTCTACCACAGCTAGAGTGGAGAGGTACCTTGTATTATGTTCCTAGCAGGGTTGTTTTATTTCTTAAGGCTCAACGAATGGTTGAGAAGGGGTGTGATGCGTATCTGGCCTATGTGAGAGATGTTAATGGTGATACTCCTACCGTGGAGTAAGTTCCGGTAGTAAGGAATTTTTCCGATGTATTTTCGATGGATCTTCCGGATATGCCACCCGATAGGGATATTGACTTTGGCATTGATTTATTACCGAGCACTCAGCCCATTTCTATTCCACCATATCGTATGGCCCTAGCAGAATTGAAAGAATTAAAAGAGTAGTTACGAGAGCTGCTTGATAAGGGTTTTGTTTGGCCCAGTGTATCGCCTTGGGGTGCTTCTGTCTTATTTGTGAAGAAGAAGGATGGTTCTATGTGGATGTGTATTGATTACCACCAGTTGAACAAGGTTACATTGAAGAACAAGTATCCATTGCCTCGTATTGATGACTTATTTGATCAGCTTCAGGGTGCCAGGGTATTCTCTAAAATTGACTTGCGTTCAGGCTATCACCAACTGAATATTGGGGAGCCAAACATCCCGGAGACTACTTTCAAGACTCGGTATGGTCATTACAAGTTCCTTGTGATGTCTTTTAGGCTAACCAATACCCCAGCAGTATTTATGCATTTGATGAACAGTGTATTTTATCCCTATCTTGACTCATTCGTCATTGTGTTTATTGATGACATTCTGGTGTACTCCCGGAGCCGGGAGGATCATGACCAGCACCTAAGGACAGTGCTTCACACTTTGAGAGAAAAGAAGTTATATGCAAAATTTTCAAAGTATGAATTCTGGCTTGATCCAGTGGGATTTTTTGGTCATATAGTTTCATGCGAGGGGATCCAAGTAGATTCGAAGAAACTTAAAGCAGTGCAGAGTTGGCCCAGGCCGTCATTAGCTATTGAGATCCGGAGTTTTCTTGGATTGGCGGGGTATTATCGCCGATTTGTAGATGGTTTCTCTTCTATTGCTGCACCTATGACCAAATTGACCCAGAAGGGTGCTCCGTTCAGGTGGACCGAGGAATATGAGGAGAGCTTTCAAAAGCTCAAGACAACTTTGACTATTGCCCCAGTATTGGTATTACTTATAGGTTCAGGATCTTATACTGTGTATTGTGATGCGTCGCGTATTGGTTTCGGTGCAGTGTTGATGCAAGACGGTAGGGTGATTGCCTATGTATCCAGACAGTTAAAGGTACATAAGAATAATTATCCGGGCCACGACCTTGAGTTAGCAGCTATTGTTCATGCCTTGAAGAGTTGGCGGCATTATTTGTACGGTGTCCATTGTGATGTTTATACCGATCACCGGAGTCTACAACATATGTTTAAACAGAAGGATCTTAATTTTCGGCAGCGGGAGTGGTTTGAGTTGATTAAGGATTATGATATCATCATTCTTTATCATACCGGGAAGTCCAATGTGGTGGCCGATACGTTGAGTCGTAAGGCGGAGAGTTTAGGCAGCTTAGCATACTTACCGGTAGCAGAAAGGCCTCTAGCCTTAGATGTTCAGAACTTGGCCAACCAGTTTGTTAGATTGGATGTTTTCGAGCCGAGCCGAGTTTTGGCTTGTGTGATTTCTCAGTCTTCTCTTTATAAACGTATCAGAGAGCGTCAGTATGATGACCCTCATTTGCTTGTCCTTAAGGACACAGTTCAGCACTGTGATGCCAAGGAAGTCCCTATTGGGGATAACGGTGTATTACGGATGCAAGGTAGGCTATGTGTGCCCAATGTAGATAGTTTGCGTGAGTTGATTCTCCATGAGGCTCACAGTTCGCGGTACTCCATTCATCCAGGTGCCGTGAAGATGTATCAGGATTTGAGTCCAGCACTATTGGTGGAGGCGAATGAAGAAATATATAGTTGGGTTTGTAGCTCGGTATTTAAATTATCAACAGGTGAAGTACGAGCATCAGAGAACGGGCAGATTACTTCAGAGACTTGAAATTCCGGAGTGGAAGTGGGAGAGTATTACCATGGACTTCGTAGTTGGGCTTCTACAGACTTTAGGAAATTTGATGTTGTTTGGGTGATTGTAGATCGGGTTAACCAAGTCCGCGCATTTTATTCCAGTAGGTACTACTTATTCTTCAGAACGGTTGGCTGATATTTATATCCGCGAGATTGTTCGCCTACATGGTGTTCCAGTGTCTATCATTTCAGATCGAGGCACGCAGTTTACATCATAATTTTGGAGAGCAGTGCAGCGAGAATTAGGTACATAGGTTCAGTTGAGTATAGCATTTTACCCTCAAACGGACGGACAGTCCAAGCGCATTATTCAGATATTAGAGGATATGCTACGCGCTTGTGTCATTTATTTTGGGGGTTCTTGGGATCAGTTTCTGCCACTTGCAGAATTTGCTTACAATAACAGCTACCAATCGAGCATTCAGATGGCTCTGTATGAGGCTTTATATGGGAGACAGTGTCGGTTTTTGGTGGGTGTTGCAGCCAAACGCACACGCAAGTATACGCAGTCGTCAAGTAATAAAGTGACTAAAAGTC
>AWOL01S0125050.1:0-39555 GCA_000715115.1 Nicotiana otophora | reverse complement strand
ATATATATATATATATATATATATATATATATATATATATACACACACACACTTTAAGCTAAATATCAGCACCCCACACTTAGACTCTTGCTCGTCCTTGAGCAAAGGAACTATCAACTACACCAAAACAATATACACATCTCAACTAGAGAGGAGCATCTCGATTCTAATCATACACTCTATCCTTGACTATGATTGATACCGACAATCAAGCACGAATATACAATTTTCACATTCTTCCCGTTTTAAGCATGCCCATACATAACCATTTCAATTCAATTAATTCAAACAACCTATTCGTAACCACCCTATCTCAAGAGCCGACTCGTTACCACTAAGTACCCTCAACTCGTGCACTCACCCAATCAAGAGAAGTTTATAACATTACCAATCCTTCATGAGATCATGTGCCCTCACCAACAAACAAAAAGAGTGAATATAAAATATTCACCACATTCAAGTATGCCTTTGAACATAATTTAAGGGCATCGCACAATTGAACAAAATTCGCTCACTCTCACAAAGAATCCATGTGCATCCCGTGGTCGTACCATAAGCTTGCCCATAGTGTACATCTCTACTAATCTAAGCTAGCCAAATCTAGGATCAATTAGGATGGGTAGGATAGATTTAGGAATAATGACTAACTCTCCTAAGCACTTTAATACACTGCACTCACAAATTGAGCACATATTCTTCTCAACCAAATCACTCGCCAAAAACCATATACAACATAGCCCTTTTTCAATTAAGAACTTCTATACTCCCACTAGCATGAATTAGTAAGATTAGGAGGTGTGTGTTTTTCTACATTTTTAAACTATTTTTTCTTTCCTGAAATTTTTTCTTTTCTCTTTTTCTTTTTTTCTACACACACTTCATACATTAAGGTTCATCGGCTAGTGACCTTTTTTTCACAACTTTAGTGCACCTTAAGGGCCCTTCCATGGTTCCACTCGAAAGCTACTCCCCAATCTCTTACCTTACTTCTTTTAGCGACTAAGTGCCTTAGGAGGTAAAAGTTCAACAATCTCAAGTTAAGAACAATATAGGGATACGGGTTGTAATGTGGGTGCCAAAGAAAATGTCTATATGCTCAAAAGGACTAGCAACGGAAAACTTGATTTTTAAGTGACAAACACATCTATGATCAAGCAAGAAATACATACGTCATCTCCTAGACTAGCACAACTTACTGATTTCGCTTCGATTAACGCATGGGGCAAGTTCTAGACTACACAGGATAGCACAGAAGATCACAAATCCCCACACACACATTGCACATGATCCTCAATATTAAGGGTCGGGATGACCCCACACTTAAGCTCAAACATGCTCCTCAGCTTCAACTTCGGGTACTCAGACTTCCCCTACTCTACAAAACAAAAATAACACAAAACTGGACACCATAAAAAATAAATAAAAATAAATAAAATACAAGTTGGGTTGCCTCCCAACAAGCGCCTTATTTATAGTTTTGGCACGACTCTGCTACTTTGTTCAGGCTGAGCACTTTCTCTTCTTCTTTCTCCCATAAAGTCTAGCATTTTTGCATGCCCTCGGAAGGTCTCCTCTTTTATCTCTGATTCTTTTCTCAATCATCCTTACATACTCAGCTTACAATACCACCTCCTCTAACTCAGTTGTCCCATCTGGATCACTACAATTCATATAAGGACTCTGCTATATCCCCTTCAATTCTACCACAGTAATCATGCACAAGTCCTCATAATGCTTAGGGAGCTTAAATGCCTTGTAAACATTAAAAGTGATTTCCTCATCGTCAACTCTCATCTTTAACTTCCCTTCCCTCACATCAATAATCGCTCCACTAGTAGCTAAGAATGGTCTCCCCAAAATAATGGGTACTTCCTCATCTGCCCGTAATCAAGAACAATAAAATCAGCAGGAAGAATAAACTTTCCCACTCAAACTAACACATCATCAATAATTCCTTCTGGCATAAATAGTGACTTATCTGCCAACTGTAAAGTGATTGTAGTAGGTCTAAGCACCCCCAATCCGAGTTGCTTGAATAAAGATGATGGCGTTAAATTTATACTAGCCCCTAAATCAACAATGAAGCAAGAAGTGTGGTGGAGTTCTTGAAGAAGAATATTTTCACAAGATTTGGTACTCCGCGGGCTATCATAAGCGATGGGGGGTCGCATTTTTACAACAAGTCTTTTGACACTTTGCTTAGCAAGTATGGTGTCACTCATAAATTTACGACTCCATATCATCCACAAGCTAGCGGTCAAGTGAAAGTCTCCAACCGGGAGATAAAGAGTATCTTGTCCAAAACAGTGAATGCTAACCGGACGGATTGGTCAAAGAAGCTTGATGATGCACTATGGGCTTATCGGACTGCTTTCAAAATACCTATCGGGATGTCTCCATACTGGTTGGTGTTTGGCAAGCTTGTCATATTCCGGTGGAACTTGAGTACCTTTAAAAAATTGAATCTTGATTGGGATGCAGCTGCTAACTTACGGGTTGCATATTTGAATGCATTAGATGAGTTCTGGTACCATGACTATGCAAGTTCGTCCTTGTACAAAGAGAAGATGAAATACCTCCATGACAAATACATTCGAAACATAGAGTTCAAGGTGGGCAATCTTGTTTTATTGTTTAACTCACAGTTGAATATGTTTCTCGAAAAGCTGAAATCTAAATGGAGTGGTCCCTTTGAAATTGTGGGTGTAATACCTTTTGGTGCATTGGTCTTGACAAACAAAAATAATGAGGTTTTCCGAGTCAATGGTCATCGGGTGAAGCACTATTTGGGAAAGGTTGATGATGGCCACATAGTGGCAGTGATTCATTTCAAATGATGGTAATTTGTGTCGTGCCGCGATGTTAAATCAGACGCTTCTTGGGAGGCAACCCATGTTCCATTTTCTTTTCTTTTCGTTTTTTGTAGTTAGGTGTTATTTTGGTAGTAACTGGTTTTGAAGTATGTTGCAGGAATGAGTGTATTTTACAGGAATTATGCCCAGAAAATTGGCTAAGTGTGGAAAGAATTGTGGACCGCAAATGTATTGTATGGACCGCAAAAGTTTGGTTGCTACAACAAAAGGTGATATGCGGCCACACAAATATATTGCGGAACACACAATTTGAAAGGGAAAAATGACAACTCTCTGAAGTTGGTTTGTCATAGAAATTGCCAAATTGAGGCTGCAAGACAAAATCTATGGTCCGCAACAAATTCTGCAGCCACACAGAAGATTCTGCGGTCCGCAGCACAAAAGGGTTTCTGAGCCCCCAGGTAACAGAGTGCAGACCGCAACAGGAATTATGCAGCCACACTCAACCGTCAAGTATAAATAGAAGGACTAGGGCTATTGTTACTTTTTTCCCTCTCTGAGCATTCACAAGTCTAAAATATTAAAATCATCTGGTAAATTATCTGCAATACACACTCAACATCTGTGATCTCATTTGCACTACTTCAAATCTGTTATGCCTCAATTACTGTAGAATTTTCAATTTTTAGTTTAATTTACAACTTATTAAGTAGTTTTAGGACAATTGTTAGTGGAATCCAATTATACAACCATGTAGGATTAAAATTGTAGTGGGTCAACTAGTACTTGTTCTATGGGGAATGGGTAAATAGGTTGTCATGATTATACACTACTACCATGTCAAAGTTGTGCAAAAAATTGCAAACCCTAGAACTCTGATCGCAATTGTGTTGAAATCTTCGGTCGCACAAGAAATTGTACGGTCCGCAGAATTTAAAATTAGGGTACTTTAGACAAGCATGATTTTGCGGCTGCAAAGAAAAATGTACGGACCGTAGAAATCCCATCGTGGCCACAGAACAACTAGTTCTCTGTTATCAGAGGGTTGTTAATTTGATGATTCACATGTGCGGCCGCAATGGAAAATATGCGAACCGCAGAAAAGTAATTGCTGCCGCAAACCAGCTCATTCTCTATTATCATAGAGTTGGCATATTGGTGGTATCTGAGCTACGGCCGCAATGACAATTGTGCGGACCGCAATCTAATTCTGCGGTCGCACTGACAATTGTGCGAAACTCAAATCCAATTCTGCGGCCGCAAGATTAAATTGTGTAGTCCGCAATGCCCAGTCTGCGGCCGCAATGATAATTCTGCAGACCGCACTCCCCTACCCTGCAAGCATGTTTTACACTATATTGTTCACTATCTCTATGGTGTGTTTTTCTATGTTTGCTCTTGAATTACAACTGACACGTGTTGTTGCTTGGTAGAGAAAATGGTTAGATCTCGAGGCAGAGGTGATACTTCAAAGGGGAGTGGTGAACCTTCCAGGGGTTGAGGCAAGAGTGCTTTACCCCTCGCCCTCTAAAAGATAATCTCAAAGAAGGCTACAGCCGGCCGAGGAATAAATGCAGAGCCCTCCGAATCCAGTTCTTATGCCCCGTCTAGGGAAGCATCAGAGGGCAACTTGGTTCAAGAGCTGTCCGCTGTCCAATCAAAGCCATCAGGAAGGTATCAACTCCGGGACGAACCTTTCACATCACATAGCACCTCCGAGGGTTCAGAAAGTGCTAGTCTGGCTTCCGATCCCTCCTCTACACCTGTCCCTGAGGCACCAACAACTACAGTTCATGACATCCCAGATGATGGCCGAGGGGGAGATACTACAGTTACCGGCCTTGAGCAGTCGAAGGAGAAAGAGGTCTGGGAGGACCGGTTCGTCAGTATGGCTGCCTTCACTAGCTTCCGCGGGTGATGGCCGATGAGGTCGCTCACTCTTGAGTGACAGTTCTAATTACAAGATCTAGAAAAGTATAACCCGGCAGTCTTGAGGCAAGTCCGAGAGCAAAAGGGGTGGATGTGTTTCACCGGAGCGTAGTGTATGCAAAGGAATATCTTGTCCAGGAGTTCTAAGCCAATGTAGTGCACATCAAGAAAGGGACAAAGATAACTAAAGTGAGGAACCTGAAGGTGCGTTTTTACCAGCACACGTTGAACACCTGCTTGGGGTTTGATGATGTTGAGCCCGTACAGTATTTGGAGAAGTTGGCAATGGGAGATGCAGCTCACCCATGGCTGGCTGAGATTCTGGCAGCTCCTGGGCTACCACCACCATGGATTACCACAGGGGTGTCTATTCATAGAAACACCCTGAGTTTAGAGGCGAAGGGGTGGCAGACCTTTGTATGTAGCCAACTCGACCCATGTCAGAATGAGACAAATCTTCCTATCCAACGGGCAGTTTTAGTCGCCTCCATCATGGCCGGGTACTCGATCAATGTGGGTGCCATGATGTCAGCCAACATATCTATGATCGCCAGGCAAGATGATACCTCCTACCCGTATCCCAACACTATTACTGAGTATCTTACGGATGCACGAGTGGAGCCGAGATAGATATTTTTATACGAAGGTGCGAACGAAGAAGCCCTTCTCATGGTATTAGTTGATGGATGTACACAACCCTAAGAAAAACGGTTAGCCGACTAACACCATAGGCCAGTCTGATGAGCCATAGGTGGTCGTTGACATGCCATCTACATAAGTAGAGCCTTCAGCCAGTGTAGCAGTTATGCCATCACCTCCAGCCTCAGTGCCTCTAGTAGTCCCCATTACAGGTTCCACCTCGGCTTTGAAGCCGGTGCCAGTGCCGATGCCCACTGCTCCACTATCAGCGCTGCGAGTCTCCCAGACACTGGCGAGCCTTAATAACTGGATACAGATAGCTACTGCAAAGTTGTCTAACATATCCAATAATATTGCAGCTTATTCCTCCATTCCCGTACCCCAGATCACCCCCCAGTTGAAGAAACTTTGAAGAAGCTCTTGGAGAATCAGAACACAATCATGGCCACTTTGGTGCAGCATGGGTCAGTAATAGAAAAGTTGGGCAAGGAAGTGAAGAAGATGCGGAAGTCCCAGGCCTCCAGGAAGTCAATGGACAAGCTTCAGAGATAGGTTACTAAGCTTACGGCAGCAGGAGACCTTTCATTTGACATGTTGATTGACCCGCACCACCCAGGCCCAGATCCTACAACACAGACGGCACCAGCTGGCCAGTCTGAAGAGCCAGACCTTATTGCTGACACTGCCGAGGCAGTACGTGAGATGTTCACCAACCCAGTCACGCCCGGAGTTGATGATCATGAGATCCAGTCGGATGTGACTGAGGTCGGTGATGCTGTTGTGGACACAGAGATGGCCAAGGTGCCATATGGAGTTTTCTTCACCCTTACCCTTCCTTTACTCTTATTTTGTTAAGCATTAGGGACAATGCTTATTTTTATTCGGGGGCGGGGGGTGGAGTTTATTTGATATATTTTGATGATTCTGAGACAATTGGTTTGTAATAACTGACAGTATTTTCTTCTTTTTCCTTATTTTGTATATATTCTCTCTTTTCCTCCCTCATTATGTATATATATACTCTCTCATTATGTATATTCACTACGCTTTCAATAGTTTTTGCTTTGTAGCTTCTTTATGTTTGTTTTCTTATTAGTTAGTGTTTAACTAAGTAGCTTCTTTTTGAACTAGTAGCTTTTTTTTATTTAATAGTTCTTTTTATGTTTTTAGTAGATAATAAGCCTTTGGTTTTCTTAATGCTACAGTTCTTTCCAAAGGTAGTTTCTGTGTGAACCGGGTGACTCTTCCCAATGATAGATGGCGTGACAACCTTCTTAAGGGATTGAGTTCGTTTTTGGTGTTTAAGTAATAATAGTAGTAGTAATGAATAAAAAGACCTAATTAAGTCATACTCAAAGAGTTAAACATGCTTCACTTGGTACCAACACACTTAACTACGTGCTTATGGTTAAAAATAAGGTTTTTGGAAAGAAATAGCTCTAGTTAGTGACTTTGTGACTCTTGTGTTGACTTAGGCAATCATCGAGTGGTTTAATCGAACCATAGTTATTTTCAATCTTGAATATGGTCGTCGTGGGACCTCGACTCAATCCTTTTTAACAATCCAGTTGCGTGAGAGGTAAGATGTTTTTGTTGCAAGTCCAAGTACCCGTGCGAATAGTCTAGAACTTGCCTCGAATGTGTTTCAAGGCGAAATCGTAAGTTTTGCTTGGCTTGACAAGTAATTGTAGGCTTTTCTTGACCCTCTTGAACTCTCTATTACCTACCAATATTGTTATCCCTAGTCAACCCATTTGAACCTCAAGCCTTTCTCATTTGATAACCATGTTACAAGTATGTACCCATTTTGTCGTGACCCTCTCTTAGCACCCGAGCTTTCCTTAACACTCTTATGAAACAATTGGCTAAAACATAAGTTTGGGGGAGAGATGAGGAACTTGAAAGAGGTATCAAGGCACAAAAAAAGAAAAGAAATGATGAGAAAAAAAAACAAAAAGAAAAAAGCAAAAGAATGTGAATAAGTGAAGGAGTTGAATTCAAAGAAAAGTAATGGTACAAAGCATGGAGAAATCAAAGAGTGAGAAAATGAATGTCATAATCAAGAAAGAATGATGCTAAGTCGCTCTAGTTCTCCCAAGGAAAAGAAAATGCCTCAAAGAATTGGTATAGCATGAGCCGAGAAAACAAATGGAGTGCTTAAGGAAAGATGAACCCGCTCTATCATAGCATAACCAACCTTAGTCCGAAAGCCTTCATTACATTCCGAAAAATCCCTACATGATTTCAAGTCGAGTGATCTCACATTAGTGGCGATCTACATGAGGGGCAAGCCTATGGTAATTAAAGTCATACTTGCGACGTTCTCTTGAGAGAGATGAGTGAACCTTTCGCAAATCTTTGGATTGAGTGCTAAATATTTTAAGCGAGATAGGCAAACGGAGAGTAGAGGAGGAGGAGTTTGGGATCCACAATGACCTACATGAAAGAACGAGCTTCCTTGATGAATAAAGTCAACTCTTGATGCTCAAGTGTCACATTAGAACTATATGTGCATAAAAGTTAAACTTGTTGCCTTGTTGATAATTCATAAGTGGTGTGGGTAATTGTTGGACCCAATTGACGTGTGACTGACTCACCTTTGATTAGTTGAAATGGCCCTTAACTTGTGCAAGTAAGAACTAATTTATTTGCTTGAGGACAAGCAAAAACTTAAGTTTGGGGTTGTTGATAAGTGCGAATTTTGACTACTTATTAGCACCTTTTAGCTTTTGTTTTAGTCTAAAAGTGTTTAATTGTATTCCCTAAACTGATGAAATATTTGCAGGAATGTTGGAAGTTGGACTCCCAAGATGCAATCTGACTAAAAAATGAGTAATCTAAACTCAAGGCAATAAAAGGTACAGAAGCTTATGAAGTGCGGACCGCAAAATTTCATCTGCGGCCGCAGATAATGAAGGAAAGCCCAGCAGAGTTTGGTGCAAATTGCGGACCGCACATGAATTATGCGGCCGCAAAAGCTGGGCTAGGAACAAAGTTCAGAGAATGTGTAAATTCCCAAGTTCCAAGTCCCTCAGAAGTGCGGACCGCACAATAATTGTGTGGCCGCAGAAGTAAAAGTGTGGACCGCAAAACCAAGATACGACCGCATTTACAAATCTGCGGACTGCAGAAAGAATGCCTCGCGGCTGCAGACCTCCAGTTCCTGACAAGTTGAAGAAATCTGCAGACCGCACATGGAATTGTGCGGCGCAGAACCTCTCGAGGGGCATTTTTGTGTGAAATTATCAGGTTTGTATAAATAGAAGAGTTTCACGAAATTAGGTCAACTTTTGACATCAGCAGCTACAATAGCCGTTTCTTTTTGCTTCTTTTAGTAATTTTCATATTTTAGGATAATTTAACATAGAGTTTATCATTTTAATTTTACAATATGAGTTTAATTAGCATTTCTTCTTCTATTTATTCAATTTCAAGCATGAGTAGCTATATTTTTACTAAGGTTGTGACACAACCCTAGTGTGTAAACCGTATGGGTGTTTAACTTAATGTTTGTTTATGGTTGGGTGTTTATTATTTAGCCTTGTTCATGCTTTAATTTGTGGAATTAATGGTTGCAAATATTAGTTCATGCCTATTTGACTTAGTCTCTACTTGATAAAGAGCGACTTAGTCTAGGACAACTCGGCTAACAAGAAATTGGGTCAATCGAGAGATTGATAATCCCAATTAAAGGGTTCAACCTAGATATAATAATAACTGACTTGAGCTTTTATCAATCGCTTTGTGCAATACTCATTTGAGCTTGAGAAAACCAAATTGGGTAAAATCACTCTCTGACCAAAAGGTATTGAGTGGGTAATTGAGAGTTGATAGCTATAATACATCCCGATTAATAAAACAAGCATTAAGGTTTATATCCCATTAAGCAAACACCTAGATGATGGTTATAGCCCTAGGCTTTTTACAAAACTTGAAAAACAACAAAAACAATTTCTTAGTTTTACTTCTTAACTTTGCAATCTTAATTTAAATTAGACATAGAATCAACCCCAATTTGTGGAAGTGTAAATTGAGGTAGTTCAAACTCACGTACTACAATATATACGCCTAACTCCCATTCATCACTCCCTGTGGAAATCGACCTCGACTCTTGGTGGGTACTATTATTGCAATCGACCATTTCATAACCTTAAATTGGGGTATGAAATTGGACTAGATCACTCGCGTAGTGAAAAATCACCCGCCACTGAGTCAACGGCCCGGGCGACCTCGTCTCCGACATCCACAGATCTCCTCTTACGAGGAATTAAGTCCCCATCGCCTCGCAACTGTCACGACCCCAATCTCCCTCCGGAGAATGTCGTAATGGCACCTAGTCTCTAAGACTAGGTAAGCATAACAATTTTGCGGAATAAATGAATATAAAACTGAAACTCAACCTCAACCTTTGAATTTAATAAGAACTACGATTCAAAATAATTACAACTCCCAAAATTCGATAGAAATAAGTCACAAGCTCTAAAGAGAAAATGCTAAGTGTCTCTATACATCAAAGTCTAATAAAAATAAAGGAAACAACATCACAAAGATAGAGGGGGACTCCGAGGTATGCGGGCACTGGCAGATATACCTTGAAGTATCCACGTACGGTCTAGCTCACTGGCACCTGGTCTGGTAAGCAGTACCTGGATCTGCACAAAATGATGTGTAGAAGTGTAGTATGAGTACACCACAACGGTACCCAGCAAGTGTCAAGACTAACCTCGGTAGAGTAGTGACAAGGTCAGGTCAGGGCCCTATTGGAAAACACAAAAAAGAAGCAAGGCAAAAGATATAACAATATAATGAAATGACTAAAAATTTAAACGATGAGAAATTATAGAAAGGAAACAACACAACAAATAATGCTAAACAACATGGGCGCTCCCGAGGTACCGCCTCGTAGTTCCAAATGTAAATATACAATAGGGGAATCTCCCTAGGTACCGCCTCGTAGTCCCAAAAGTAAATATGTAACAGGGGAGCTCCCGAGGTACCGCCTCGTAGTCCCAAAAGTAAATACACAACACGGGAGCTCCCGAGGTACCGCCTCGTAGTTGCAAAAGTAAATATGCAACAGGGGAAGCTCACGAGGTACCGCCTCGTAGTCCCAAAAGTAAATATGCAACAAGGGCTCTCCCGAGGTACCGCCTTATAGTACCAAAAGTAAATACGCAACTCATAACCTATGGAACAACGAATTTACAGCAAGGAATCCTACAGTTAGAGACTGAATATAAGATCAAGGAAGTAGGCAATTCAACTAAGCATGTTGCATAAGTTGCAAGTAAGAGTTAAGACACATAGGCATGCAATATTAGGCTAAACATTATGACTACACAGGCTAGAGCAACTCAGTTAAGGAATTAAAAGAAAACTACTCAGCAAGAACCGAATTTTTTAATATTTAACCCGAGTACACACTCGCCACCTCGCGTACACTGCCTTCACGTATTGCAAATATCATAATAGTACCAAAACCTGAGGTTCCCCCCACACAAGGCTAGACAAGTCACTTACCTCAAACCAAGCTCAATCAGTCGATAAGAATACCTTTCCCTCGACTTTCCGACTCCGAACGGCCCAAAGCTAACCAAAAGCAATTATATACTATAAATACAACTAGAAGAAATTAATTTAAATAATGAAACTACGACTTTAGCAAGAATTAAAAAATTGCCCCAAAAGTTGACACGGGCCCATATTTCGGAATCGAGTAAAAGTCACAAAATACAAACACTCATTCTATATCGAGTTCACCCATACCAAAATTTCTCAAATCCGATACAAAATTCTCGATCAAAACCTCAAAACTCGGCCCAAGTATTTTTCCACCTTTTTCACAAATTTCTCAACCCAAATCCTTAATTAAATGAAGAATAAATGATATCTTAGTGGAGATTAATAAAAACAACAAGTCAAGAATACTTATCCAAATGCTTCCTCTGAAAAACCCTCAAACTTTTGCCTCAATCCGAGCTCTATATCTCAAAATATGGAGACAATGGCAAACCCTTGATTTTAAACCATTCTGCCTAGCACTTCCGCTTTTGCGGTCCAAAATCCGCTTTTGCGGTGAAATCTCCGCATCTGCGGAGCTCACTTAAACTCTCAGATATCGTGCCTCCGCACATCCATCTGCATCTGCGGACGCGCTTCTGCGGAAACCATGGCCACCTCAGTTCCCTCACTCTCCACTTCTCCGATCATCCTTTCGCAAAAGCGGCTCCGCTTTTGCGGCATTCATGTGGCATCTGCGACCACTGACCGCCCCCTTCAGTTCCGCTTCTACACTTTGCCTCACGCTTCTATGGACCCACACCTGCAGTTATACTTGCGCAGGCGTGGTTGCACCATAACTGATGCACTTCAGCCATTCTAATCTTCAACTTGATCAATTAACCATCCGAAACTACCCCGAGGCCCCCGGGACCTCAACCAAACCTACCAACAAGTCCTAAAATACAATACGAACTACGTCGAGCCTTCAAATCATATCAAACAATGCTAAAATCATGAATCTTACCCCAATTCAAGCTTAATGAACTTTAGAACTCCTACCTTCTACATCTGATGCCAAAACCTATCAAATCAAGTCCGATTGACCTTAATTTTTGCACACAAGTCATAATTGACATTACAGACCCACTCCAACTTTCGGAATCAGAGTCCGACCCTGATATCAAAAAGTCCTCCCCTGGTCAAACTACCCAAAAATCATCCAATTTTCTAATTTTCGCCAATTGACGCTGAAATGACGTACAGACCTCTAAATAAACATCTGGACACACTCCTAAGACCAAAATCACCCTACAAAGCTATTGGAACCATCGAAACTCCATTTCGGAGTCGTCTTCACACAATACAAACTATGGTTAATTCCTAGAACTTAAACTCCCAATTTACGGACTATGTGCCCCATTTCACTTCGAAACCAAAAACCCAAACCTCCTGGCGAGTTACGTAACCACATAATGAAATAGAGGGAGAAATAAATAAGGGTTCGAGACTAATACTCTCAAAATAACTGGTCAGGTCGATACATCAATGACTCATCTTCTTCATCTATGAGACAGTACAAAGGAGAAGACGAAGGCTCTACGGTCGAAATCTTCGCGGCTAAAGAAGGAACAGATACCAGAGCAGCAACAGGAGGAACTGAGGAGTAAGCAGAATCAGATGCGGTCATGGAAGGTGCGAGAGCCGAAGTCGCAGAAGCTTTCCTATTATAGAACATGGGTGCGGGAGCTCTAGACCTCCTTGAAGATCCCCTGGTCGAAGATGAGAAGAATACGAAGAGAGAGGAAAGTCAGCAAAAATGAACAAAAGAAAAAGAAATCCAAAATGCCAATAATAAGAGGAACTTACCAGTCGAGAGGGGAGCGGGTCCAAACATCTTCAAAAAATTCGACCACTCGTGAATCCCTGCAATATGAGGAAGAAGTCGACTAAACCAATCGAAACTGTCAGGAAGTAAAGTCAAAACCCTTAGTCGGGAACAAAAATAATCAAGTATCTACAAGGAGATCAAATATTTACGAGTATAATTCCAAGTCTCGGGGAAACCGTCGACATTGGCCACCACGTCTTCGGTCTTGGCGGAGAAGAAATTGAACCAGAATTGGCGGTTGGCCTTGTCATCCATCTTTACCACCAAACATTTACCCCCTCGATGGCGAAGGTTTACCATTATCCCCCTATAAAAACTAGGGGCGAAGTGATATATCAAATGTCGAAGCGTCAGTTCGACCCTGGCCAGCTCGGCAAATTTGGGGAGCATCCGGATAAGTTTGTAAACATACAGTACGAGCTGAACTGGGCAAACGCTATAATAATGGCAGAATTCCTCTGTCAGTGGAAGAAGAGGAAGAGTGTAGCCAACTTTGAACGGGTAGGAAAAAAAGGCACAGTACCCAGGACGATGAGTCGTCACAGCATCTCACCCCGCCGGAATCAACTCAACATGACTGGGAATATTGAATTTACCCCTGAGCTCTTCCAATTCTTTCACCGTCATCATTGACCGAAAAACCCCAGGTTCGGCGTCAGGGGACTTGGTGAAATCAGACCGAGAATCGGGGTTGCGTGGAATTATCTCTTCCACCAACGGGAAGGCTCCGTCATCAGTAGTGGCCGGAACAGCCTCCTCATGGGAAGGATACGCCACTGCCAAGGGGAGACATAACTCCCCTCACCGAACTCAGAAGGTATGTTAGACATCGTTTTCGATAAGAGACTGGGGTTTCGAAAGAAGAAGAGCGAAGGACAGGATAAGCCTCAGAAATAGAAGAAAATGAGTGATTTGCAAAGTGAATCAAGCAAGCTGGTGATAGCGGAGAAGAAGGAATTTGAAAAGTTCCAAAATCGGAAAAGCTTCCCCTATTTATAAGTTTGGAAGGCACCCGAATCGAAACCATATGAAACATAATTAGCACGAAACTCGAACCGACAAATCCAACAAGAGCTCCACCCGAATTGATGCAATGCATCGGGAAACGACGTCATTATGACGCATAGGGACATGATGTCACTTCTATTCATGGACTAGATAAATCCAAATACTCTCCCGGACAATTTTATAAATTTAAAATATGCGGACCACAAAAATCCATGTAGTTCCATCTCCACAACCACGACCCCTACCAACTATGCATGACATTGTCCGCTCATCGACTTCGTACGGGGGCACGACCTCAATAAGCAGAGGGACTAATTGTATGGGTCAAAATCCGTCATTATAGTATTTAAGGCAAGATAATACTAACAAAGGAATTCTCGAATCGTCGTTAGTCGAGATGGACCAAGAAGCAGCAAAATCCTTAGCTGAAGTGGCGACATAAGTCGTAGTCGAGATGTCGACAAGAGCCGTAGTCGAGATGACAACAAGGGTCGAGGTTGAATATCATTGATGAGAGCTGTAACGACTAGTTTGTCAGGATAGGGTATTAAAAGAGAATATTCTAGTGGATATTCTCTACATTTTTACTATTAGGGTTTCTAGTGGATATTCTCTACACTTGTACTATTAGGGTTTCTTAGGAACATGTCCCATATATATAGAAAAAAGAGATAATTATAAGGACATGTGATATTCATTTGTAAAAAAATACTTTGACAAAAAGATTCTCTCTCTTACTAAGATACAAACACCACCTTTTCACTAAGATTTTTGTCTATATTATTCCATACTTTTCTATCAGATCTGAGAATAACTCGAACATTCAAGGATTTGTCCGTCACTCATCATTGTGAGAAGGAACAACCATCTAGTTCATCCTTTATTGAGTGAATCATTCATCCTATTTATTTAAATACCATTTATTATTATTCATTGCTATTAAATGCTATATTATTGCTTATACTTTTTGAAATAGTTATTGTAAATTGTTATCACTATTCGACCAAATCTACCTGACGTTTATTGCACCTTTGGAAGTTACATCTAGAAATATTATTGTTAACTAAGTTTAACTCATAATCACATAAATTTAATTATTTGAACGAAGAGTCATATTTTTGTTGAAACAGTAACTTCATAATGAGAAAAGTTTATCAATAAACAACTCAAATGGTTGGCGTTTCATGTGAAATAAAGCATGGTTAGCACAATTCTTGTCCGACAAGTGAAGAAAAAATTGAAGGTACCCTAAATGCTCCTGCAAAAGTTGTCTTATTAATTATTGTGTATTTTTCGCCAAATAAGTTTAAGCAGGATATTTATGTGAATAGAAATGGGAAACATACAGGAACATAGTCACTCTTGCATATAATTTATGACTTCGTGTTTACTCAAAAGGCGAGCTAGTATTTGAAATTTAAGAATTCAAAATTTTAGTCCTTTTAAGTTATTTAGTTAATAATCTATACATATTCAATGAATTTCTTAAGATAAATATACATAATTTGAATCAAAACTATTGAATTCGATTGACCGACCATGTTAACAGTAATCTAAACTCTAACTCTGCCACATGTGTTTATCCCTCGTGACCAATTAGCAACTGCTTAGTCCTTCATAGTAATAGTATCAGTTTGCTCATTACTTCGAAATTAGAGTTCTAACAATAACCACATATGATCTTGCTGAATTCTTGTATTTAAAAGAAAAAAAGATTTAACTTATAAACATTTATACTCTAAAGAATTTTTATGTTTTAACATATTGTAGCAATAAGTTCCTTTACTTTAACAGTCACCCATTTTATGGACGCGTATTTTATGTGACTTGATAGTATAAGTGTTTTTATGTTACTAGTATATCGCTACCTTTCTTTGATCCTCCTTCTCTACCCGAGAAGGAAACGATAATGGACCACATATGATAGTCGTGGGTGATTCGAGGATCTTACGTGGCAAAATAAATCCTTCTATTGTGTTGCGTTTTCTCTCCCTCATCCATCATGACCTTTTCAAGGAGAAGAAAGATATGCAGGTTGCTTCCGGCTTTTAAAAGGATCTTTCCTTTCTTCTCTTACCTACTTCTCAATACCCTCTGCACCTTGGAAAAGAGCCATCAGACTATAGTGGTAGAAAAATTCTTATTCAACGCTTTCTACACATACTAATTTTAGAATAGATGAATACGACATCATTATCTCTTCACAAAAGCTATCTTCTCTATTCTTCAAATGTTAGTCCTGAGTTCATTCTTAATAATAAGATAACCAAAACAACATAAAGGAGACTATTCACAAATTAGAATAGATGAATACGACATCATTATCTATTCATAAAAGCTAGCTTCTCTATTCTTCAAATGTTAGTCTTGAGTTCATTCTTAATAATAAGATAACCAAAACAACATAAAGGAGACTGACATATACATATGACTTCTTTCTTTTTCTCTTCAACAAGGTTAACAAATATTGCATGCATTAGGATTCTCTTCCATGTTGTGGTGAACTTGGTAATATGTGTGCATTGGAGGATAATATGGCCTATAAGCAGCTTGCAGATAAGGTTGTGGTTGTGGTTGTGGCAAAAGTATCCTATGTGAATGTGGCTGTGGTTGTGATTTCTTCTCTTCTTCCTTTTTGGGTTCTTCTTTCTTTTCTTCTTCTTTTTTTGCTTCCTCTTTGGGTGGTTCCTCTTTCTTTGCTTCCTCTTTAGGTGCTTCTTCTTTGGGTGGCTCTTCTTTCTTTGGTTCCTCTTTAGGTGGCTCCTCCTCTTTCTTGATTCCTTCCTTTTTAGGTTCTTTTCTTGTTTCTTTTTTCTTTTCTGGTTCTTTGACTGGTCCTACTATAAGTATTTCCGCCCACCAAAATTTACGCAATTTGTTCACTACACTCACTGGATCAACTGTCCCAATGATGGTTAATTTCTTACCTTTCATATCCATCGATATCTCATCAATTCCTGCAAAAACTCAACACCAAATTCATTAGGTTAATCTCCCCATCCCCCGCTTCAAGTCGGCATATGCAAATCTTTGACTTGAACTATGTATATATAAAAACGAAATTTTTTAAAATAATATGATTTTCTTTCCTTTTTAAATTTGTTCGATAAAGAATTGCATTATTTTAAATCTGAATCCTAAAACCCTACGAGCCAACGGCTATCAAAGGAAGACAATTGTAGCTACGAAGTGATTTTTAGCCCCTTTGCAGTTCTTAGATCACTCCGGAGCAAAGGCACATGGTCTTAGTAATGAAGTTTACTTCAATTCATGAACCAAAACATTCGAAATTGTACCCAATTTACGATACTAGTAAAGGGAGTATCTTTATGTTTTTGTTTTCCACCCCATTTTCGATTCATTCGGATTCGGATTCGGATCCAGAAATTTAACTTTGGAAATAAAGGTCATCTACTAAAGATGACTCTATTGTTAATGCTCAGACTCGAAACCTAATAAAATAATAATTAACTCTCAACCACAACTTTTCGTGTACTTTGTTATAACATCTTTTTCACTTCTTTTATAGCTCCATAGCAACAGCACATGGTTTTTTTGGTTGCTTTCTTAGTACTCTAATCTAACTCAAATGCTCAAAAAATCCATTACCGTTCTGTATTTAGCTAGGCAAAGTGACACTACTAGTTAAACTGTTTTAGTGGGGAACAGCTTAGAAGGACAGTGGACCCATTTGACGTGGCGCCATGCTGGAATCAACTTAGAAAAGTTTACTCCTTTTCATAATCAGTACAAATTAGAAATCAATTGCCATAGTTAAAAACCTCGTGCATTATATTATGGTCATTACCACTCCATTCACCATTTCACCTAACCTTTTACCAGCAACCCAATATTATCAACTAAAGAAATTATTCAACTTTACTGCTCTTTTTTCTTCTTCCTAATCAGTGCAAACTAGAAATCAATTGCCAGCAACGGTAAAAAAAGAATAGCTGGTACCAAACTAGAAATAGGATCTTCACAATTCACTTAACCTTTTAGTGGCAACCCAATACGTGAACTAAATTTCTTCAACTTATTGCTAAATTAAAACACGCTTTATTATTTTAGATAAAGGATTAGCTGGTACATGAATGGAGTTGCACATCATTTTTACTAGGTAAATATTTTTACCGGCAATTAATGTCAGCAGTAATTTAATCTTAACAACAACAACAATACAGTATAATCTCACTATTGGGGTATGAGGATGGTAGTTTGTACGCAGACCTTACCTCTACCTTGAGGTAGAGAGGCTGTTTCCGATAGACCCTCGGCTCCTTCCCTCCAAAAACTCCGCTCTTCGGTGACTCGAACCCACAACCTTTTGATTGGACGTGGAGGATGCTCACCACTAGTCTTAACAGTTAAAACTTAAAGTAAAAATACATGTTACTAAACCATAGGTAAATGATAAATTTGTATAAGACACATGTCTTGCGTTCAATAATTTGATTGAAATACCGTGTGCGGATAAATTTTACCTACTCGATTATGTCAAAAGAAAAAACAGGTTTTGGGATACAAGATTTAACGCTTCCAACTTTCGATGCAAATTTAAATTTAAATTTTTAAATTTAAAGAAGTATGAGGAAACACAAATTTTTATAGTTAAAATAATTTAAGATGTATTTGGAGAAAATTTTTTAACTCCCTAACTATTAACGAAAAACAGGGAGTATCATCTTTTATCCCGAAATCTTGATTAGTAAACAACAACAACAAAACCCAGTGAAAAATGAAAATTCAGAAGATAAAATTCTTAAAACCTGAAAGAACAGAGACGGTCTTCAAGGCCTTTCGCTTTTCTCTGGCATCTTCTAAATCCACTTTGATCAGGATAAGTTTCTGGAGAAATTAGAGATCAAAAAGAAAAATTTAGAAAGTAAAGATGAAAATCAGTACCCACCAGTGTACAGAATAAAAGAATTTAATTAACAAAAGATAAAGAATATCCAAAATCCATGTAGAATTCAATGCAAAAGATGACACCCTGAATATTAAATGTATTCCGAAAATTGAAGCAGAAAGGAAAATTCATGTGTTATATGCTGTTATACTCGAAATCTCCAAAAATATGACCCGGTGTATATGTCGGGTCCTCTAAAAGTGATATATATTTTTGAGGATGCGAGACACAGGTACTAACAGTATTTTAGAGAATCCGCGCACCATCGATTATTTGTATAAAGAAAAATGATGATCAAAGAGGAATAAAGAATTAAACCTTCATCTTACAGAGAGAATGGAATCTGAAGAAAAAGCTACAAAGAGAAATTAAAGGAAGAAGAAGAAGAAGAAATGAGGTGTCAGTAATAATGAGAAAGAGACACTGAATATATGCAGTAGATTGTAGTTCGCTAAATGGTTACTAGGAGTGGTTTTGAAGGGAGAATTATGACAGAATAACAACAACAATTTCCGAATCAAAACAAAAAATGCAGAATAAGGGAGAGAAAAAGAAAATGGTTGCAACTTGGAAGATTGTAATGTTGGGGAAATAAAAGGAGCAAAACCTCACCCATTTATATCAAATCATATTAATTTATTATATTTAAGTAAATAATTAATATAATAATATGTATTGATTAATTATGAGAATAGTTTGTACTCCCTCCGTTCACTTGACACGTTTTGACTTTTTACGTCCCTTAAAAAATAATAAATAAAGTGCATAATTTACCATGATATTCATATTAATTGATGTATATTTTATTGGATTTGAGAAAATGATTTGAAATGAGTAATAAATACTGCGGGTATAACAGGGAAAAAAAATTGTCTTCTCTTGATACGCGTAAAGTGACAAATAAAAATAAAAATCTATTTTTAATATACATATCAAGTAAAAGTGAACGGAGGAGTAATTAATAATAACAATGCATATAAAAATACATACTGAATCAATATAAATATTGAGTACGGATAAAAAGATTTCTGATGATTAATGGCAGGATATGAGGTTATAGGATTCGTAGTACACTGAAAGAGACTGATCTATAATTTTTACAATATAGGCGCATCACTCAAGAAAGTGAGGGAAAAAAAGTATCAAATGGGAATTAATAGCTATTCCTTTAAATAAATAACTGTGTTCAAATAAGTATAATATTTAGTCTTTTTTTGAGTACCGATGCGACAAGGTGGGTTGCTCTGATGATAAGCACCCTCCACTTCCAACCAAGAGGTTGTGAGTTCGAGTCACCCCAAGAGCAAGGTGGGGAGTTCTTGGAGGGAAGGATGCTGAGGGTCATTTGGAAACAGCCCTTCTACCCCAGGGTAGGGGTAAGGTCTGCGTACACACTACCCTCCCCAGACCCCACTAGTGGAATTATACTGGGTTGTTGTTGTTGTTATTGTTTTGAGTACCGATACCAACAAATAATATTAAATCAATTATAAAAAATATATATATAAAATATCTAATTTGACGAAAAGACATAAGCTCAAGTGTCATGTATACTCTGACAGGTGACAGCAGGGAGATCTTAAAACCAGCAGTGGCAAAGTGTATGAAGAAGCTCTGCTTTTCTATTTGGGCGGTGATTAAGGCCAATATGTCTATTCACCAATTTTATTCATTGTATTGGTATAATTATAAAATTGTTTTTTTAAATCATATTAAAATAATTAAATCATGAATGAGTCGCCCAAAAAACATAGCGAGAGCACTTTCTTACTCCGTAAAAGATACTTTTAATATGGTATTCAATTACTTCAGACTTTTTTATTATTAAATTGTAATCAAAATAAAAATGAACTTATCATAAAATATTTTGACGCAATGATTTAAACAAAAGACAATTAAAGAAAAAGAATTAAGTGAAACAAAAAAGTCGACTACAATGTAGATGCCATGTAATTCTAGAATTTGATGTGAAATTTACACCATGCTAAGGTGCTAACATATCATTATTTGATCTTTAACACCTAATTATTTACTTTAATATCGATTTTATAATATTTTATTAATATTCAATATTCCATGATTTCAGAGTTTGGAGCTAAGTGGGATCTCGCATACTTCTTGGAATAATAGAAAATAAAGTAAAACAAGAGAAATTTAGAAGGAGATAATTAATAAACTTTTCTTCGTGTTATTCTTAAAGTGTTTGGACCTATTTATAGGCACTTTTGCATGAAACAATTTGGTCACTTATTGAAAGTCTTCACATTTGTTGAAAGATCTTGTCACTTGTTGAAGGCCATGTCACTTGGCCATAATTTGCTCACAAGTAATTTCATAATACATGGAAATTTATTCTTAATAATATTTATAGCACTTCCTTCTTTTTTTCTCTTTTCCTTTTTTCGTCTTCATTTTGTCATCTTCGTACACGTTATTTTCAACATAGTCCCTAACAGTTACCCGTTTGGTTTCATAAACATTTTGAACCCGATTTTTTTATGTGGCAACCCAATAGGTCGTTTTGAGTATTAGCCCTTATTTTTGTGTTCCGAGACCTCTATTAGCTTTATTTGATGTTTTGTGGTTTGTGTTTGTGGTCTATGTCGCTTTCCAAAAAGATTTTATATGAAATCTTGATAAAAATAAAAAATTTGATTAAAAATGAGGCTAGAGTTGACCATGGTTAATATTTTGGGGGTGTTTTGATAATTTCGATAGGTTTATATTATGATTTTGGACGCGGGCGTATGCCCGAATTGAATTCAGATGTCCCTATGTTAATTTGACTTGTTTTACCGAAAATTAGCAATTTGAATATTTGGAAATTTTTTAGGTTTGACCATAAATTGACTTTATGGTTATCAGGTTCGGATTCTGGTTTAGGGACTTGAAATAGGTCTGTTTTGCTATTTAAAACTTGTCTGCAAAGTTTGGTGCAATTCGGAGTTGGTTTGATAGGATTTAGATGCTTGGTTGCAATTCTAGAGGTTCTTGAGTTTTCCTTTGAATCTCATGCGGTTTGATATTCGATTCGTGGTTTTAGATGTTATTTTGGTATTTTGATTACGGGAGCGAGTTCATATGATGTTTTTAGACTTATGTGCATATTTGGTGTGGAGCCCAAGGAGCTCGAGTGAGTTTCGGGTGTGTGTCGGATGTGTTTTGGATGAATTGCAATAGCTGGTGTGCTTTCAGTTCTGGTGTTGATTTGTAGTTCTCACATTTGCGAGGTCTAGCTCGCAAATGCAAGCCTCGCTTTTGCGAACATGAGTTTGTATTGGCGAGAAGGGGCCTGGGCTGGGTGACCTCGCAATTGCGAGGAAATGGTTCGCATTTGTGAACTGGCTAGGGCCGCTTTTGCGATCATCTTGGTTGCATTTGCGACTCCTAGTAACTTAGGACAACTTTGCAATTGCGAAGTTGTTGTCCGCATTTGCGAAGGGGGGACAGTTCGCATTTGCGAACAAATTATTGCATTTGCGACTTCTAGGCTTCTGACGCACAGTTCGCATTTGCGACCTGTGTTTCGCATTTGCGATGGTCGCAATTGCGACATCCGCAACTGGATAAAAGAGGAGAAAATATGGACTTAGCTCATTTTACACCATTTCTCAACCTTAAACACTCTAGAGGCAGTTTTCCAAGAGTTCCTTCTTCCCAAAATCATTGGTAAGCAAGTTTAATCTATTTTCTTTCAATTACCCAATACTTTTTATGTGTTTTCAATATCAAATCTAGGATTTTCATAGTAAAAATTAGGGATTTGGGTAGAAATTCGAGATTTAGTAAAATTGAGATTTAGATCTCAAATTAAGATCGGATTTCGAAATAAATCACGCACCGGTCTCAAGGGTGAATGGGTAATCGGATTTTGGTTCGAATCTCGGGTTTTGACCAAGCGAGGTCGGGGTTGACTTTTGTTGACTTTTTCCAAACTCATTAAAGATTGAATCTTTTACTCCTAAGTAGTTTCTAAAGCTTATTTTGAATTATTTGAACCATATTTGGCTAGATTTGACTAGTTTGGAGGCTAATTCTAAATGAAAGGTCGTGGTTGACTCTTGATTTGATTGCGGAAAGAGTAAGTGTTGTAGCTAACTTTGATTTGAGGGAATTAAGACTTGATTGATTTAATTTCTACTTGATTTATGTGTGGGTATGACGTATACACAAGGTGACAGGTGTATATACGTAGTCGCGGGTTAAGCATGCGGGTTCGGATATTTATTTATTATTTTCAATTATTTCTTGACTTGTTTAATCCATGTTATTAATTTTCAAATGCTTTAATTGTTAATAGTTAATTGATTTTTTTGTATTCGTGCCTTTATTTGTTAACTGTCATTACTTGCTATTTGATTTTGTGTGTTATCATATAACTATTTTATCTGCTTTGTGTCTTTCTTTGCTTAGTTCCTTTATAGCATTTTATTTTGTGATACGGCGTAGTTGGTTATAGTTTATTCGTTTAATACAATTGCTTTTATACATGAATTTGCCAATGACTGGTAGTACAAATCATGAGCTTCTATGATATAGAGTTTACAACGCTAGTTTAAACACCATTTATCTAAAATATACATGAAAATATCTGAAATACTAAAGCTTCCAAGATCAAGAGGCAGCTATGACCGGAAAGCAGGTACATCTTTAGATCCAGCTCCCACTGTACGCAGCTACATCAGCATCCAACATCTGCACGCAAGGTGCAGAAGTGTAGTATGAGTACAACCGACAACATGTACTCAATAAGTAACAAACCTAATCTTAGGTTGAAAATAGTGACAAGCTGGGACAAGGGTCACAGTCCAACTCCAATAACCAACAACAGTTCATAACAATATAATAATGATGGTACAAGAAATAACTCAGTTGGTTCACAGTTATGAAAATAGGTATGCTTTTCAAGTATAACAGTAGATTCGAGATCTTTCATCCAAAACCTCGAGAAAATATGAATTAGTTTGAAAACTGTGATTTTTTTCAAAAACCTTTCAACAATAAATAAGGTGTTTCATTTTCAGATAGTATGAGAAAAATATATCTCTATGCCTACATGTTAATATACAGGTGAAATTATGAATGTCACCAAAACCGGGTAAAATGAGGAAATGCATCTTTATGCATGTATCTCAAGTACGCATGTCAAATGCAATGCATCTCAATGATGAGCTCATGTACTCACACTCTCAGAGTACTCAATCTCACTATATTGTACGGGACAGGTCCAGCCCATGGAAGATCTATCCATCAATATAAATAGCAACTGACAGTCAGTCACACAGTACTGTATAGGGCCAATCCAACCCCAGGAACTCCATCCCAATATAAAATCTATTACGCTCACTGTAGGTGTGGAGACTCCGGAGGTGGCTCATTCAGCCCAAGTGCTATAACAAGCCAATTATGGCATAAATCAATAAAACATATTGCGATGTGCAACCCGCTCCCATAAATATCCTCACAATCATGCCCTCGGCATCACTCAGTCATAAATCTCTCCGGTCTCTCGGGCTCACAATGTCATGAAACTAGCCCAAAATGATGATATGATATATCAACAAATAGCAACAGAGACTGAGATTTGATATGCAATGAATGAATATGACTAAGTATATAACTGCAATTAAGCACATAACTCGACATTAAAAACCGTCCATTGTGGGTCCTAATCGCACCAGCATATAGCCTAAACATGATTTCTAGCATAAATTACAGCTCAAGTACTTTAACACATAGAGTACAGTAAAAATGTTCAAATAAGATAGCTACACAATTCTACGGAATCGACTAAATCACAACTCACATGGTGCACGCTAACACGCCTGTCACCTAGCATGCGCGTCACCTCAACATCAATCACATAGCACATAATTCTGGGTTTCATACCCTCAATACCAAGTTTAAAAGTATTACTTACCTCAAACAAGTCAAATCCAATACCGAGCAAGCCAAACAATGCTCCAAAAATGCTATCTCACGCGTACCGACCTCTGAATGGATCAAAACAAGCCAAAAGCAACTCAAATACATCAAATAATGCCAAAGGAAACAACCCCGATCAATAAAGGTCGAATCTTTAATCAAAAGCCCAAAATGAGCCAAAAAGCCAACCCCGACCCGCATCTCGAAACCCAAAAAACTCACAAAATTTGACAACCCATTCAATTACTAGTCCAACCATACTAGCTTCACTCAAATCTGACTCTGAATCGATGTTTAAAACTCGAAAATTCATTCTATGAAACTTTAGACAAAACCTCCAATTTCCTATTTAAAATTCATCAACCAATTGCCAAAAATAAAGATAGATTCACGAAATATAGACAAAATCGAGTTAAGGATGCTTACCCCAATTAGTGTGATGAAATTCCTCTTCAAATTCATGCAAAACCGAGCTCCAAAAATTCAAAATGGGTAAAATTATTGAACCCTCGAACTTAAAGCATTTTGCCCAACACTCTTCGCATTTGTGGACAGTAGGTCGCTTCTGCGCGACATCCCTCGCTTCTGCGAAAATAGCTTAGCTCAACACCCCTTTGCACATGCGGTTACAAAACTCCGCCTTTGGGGAGACCTTCGCACCTGCGCTCCAACTCATCGCACTTGCCTATCCGCACCAACACCCAAAATCTCCGCTTTTGCGATCTTCCTCACCCAGCTCTAACCTTGCTTCTGCGAGTCCTTTGTCGCTTTTGCGACCATCGCACCTGCGCAAAACAACCATCCGCGAGTGCGATCACACTAGAATCCTACCATCAGCAGCCTTAGCCAAAAATTGATCCAAAATGATCTGAACCTCATCTGAAACTCTTCCGAATCACTCAGGACCCCGTCCGACTATACCAACTAGTCCAATAACATAACACGAACATACCCTATGCCTCAAATCATGCATAACAACATCGAAATGACGAATCACACCTCAAATCAAATTTAAATGAACTTTGAACTTTCAACTTCCAAAACTTGCACCAAAACATATCAAATCAACTCGGAATGAACTCAAATCTTGTACACAAGTCCCAAATGACATAACGAAGCTATTCTAATTCCCCGGGACACAATTTGAATCCAATATTATCAAAGTCAACTCCCGGTCAAACTTATAAACTTTTCAAACCTTTAAATTTTTAACTTTTGCCAATTAGTGCTGAATCCTTCTAGGAACATCCAAATACAAATTTAGGCATATGTCTGAGTCCAAAATTACCATCCGGACCTAACAGGACCATCAAAACTCGGTTCCGGGGTCAAATTCACAAAAGTCAAACTTAGCCAACTCTTCCAACTTAAAGCTTCAACGATGAAATTCATTCTTCCAAATCGATTCCGAATAACCTGGAAATCAAAATCGACGATTCACATAAGTTGTAATACATCATACGAAGCTACTTATTCCCTCAAACTACCGAGCGGAGGGCAAATGCTCGAAACGATCGGCCGGGTCGTTACATCCTCCCCCACTTAAACATACGTTCGTCCTTGAATGTGCCAAAAGTTATTCCAAAGCCATCGAACCGTTGTGTAACCTTACCATGCACAAACCCGGGGGTGATCTCATGCTATCCTATTCTATATAGGCCGACAACACAACATAACCTAATCGTAAACCTTAGAATCCAATTCCCAACATCTGGAATTTTCTATAAGACCTGAATCTTGCATCTACACACTGTATAAGTCTGAACGAACAAGTTGTATCAAGCTATAACTATAACCCAAGATGTAATCACATGATATACCGCATAACTCAAATACTCATAGCAAATAACTTTCGACCGCAATATATGCTCGATAACCAACTCGACACCGGTAACAAACCTCATATCAAACAAAACATCGTTCTAAAACCTTCGTACATTGCCGATGATGAAAGAAACACGCAGAACTCATAACCATTCATCAAATCAACAAGTCTTGGAGCTCCCTCTCCTTTGACAAGAATTACAGCCCAAATTCTAAGCCGACCAGCAACATTATCCTTCCAAATATACCGCAATCAAATCTGATAGCACTCATTCTAGGACCGACGACCTCGTCTTATCAAATATAGTCGCCCTGTTGCTATGCCACACCAATACAACCTTAAGTCATAAACCCTACAATCCGTGCACTAATACACAATAATTCAGGTGTACTCAAACATAGAAAATGAATCAAATTAGAGGACCGCCTCGCAAGCTCAACAAGTACTGCCACAACGAAATGCTAAGAACCCATCCAAACACTGGTCCATATGAAATACCCCAAGCCACCATGCTCAAAATCAGTAACCACGCACAATTCGACATCAAGTACCCAAGGTGCATGACCATAACCACGAAGGAACTAATAACACAATACCACTGTATAGAAAGAACATAACCAAATATGTGAACAATCATTCAACACTCTAATAACCATCTCACTCAAATCCCGCTACAAGACCCAAACAGAACCTCACCATGTGTGCTTATAACCATTGAATCACAACCCCTCGTAGCATAGAGGAGTAACACATAGATCATACCAGAACACGAATAAGCTCAACTCTACCAAATGGTACATCCCTTAATAATAGCAGTACGGAGTCAACCAATTTGACCTGGTGTAGAATACACGCCCATCTGGATAGCTTTATCCACACCTTCATAGTCCATAACCATGAAACAGTCTATTTCTGAGAACTCCCGGTCTCCAAATCCATATAACAAACGAATCACCATATCTGATCCCAACTCCACCGCCCGAATGTCTACCACATCCCTCACACACAATCATCCCACGAGGAATAATTCTATAATTCTTCCGTACCACATAGCAAAATCTGAATATCAACTAGGCGAGTGCCGCAACACCAATGAAGCATTCGTAAATCAAAACACAGTGCGCCTTCTAAAATGTACCCTCTACTCAAGTAATGCCAATCAGTGCCCACATCTGAATTCGTCTATGCTGCATAAGAATTTATGATCTTCCCTTCAAAACTGACCTGTGACCTCACGCACGCAAATCTTGATCCCACACAACACACCATATCTATCATGCCATCCTATGAAAAGTATGAGAATCTCATAATCAACTCTGAGTCACAAGCAAACTACATACTCAATTAGACAAGAACCTTCCATTTGATCTCATCCAGGAGAAAATCACAACACGTCACATGCTTCTCACACCAATAGTAAATACACACCTCGAACTATGGTAGAAACCATTGAGAACACTTTGAAATCTATTTGCACATAACTCCTCTATCATAACCGAATCTCTCTAACTCAACCAAGCCACGCAGGTCGCCAAAACCCAAGAGTATTACCGCCGAGCACCTGTAGAGACTCACCACATCATAAGTACCCAAAGAACCGATCATATCCATTGTCGTGTTGATCCAACCTACTACCAAGTTATCCCATTTTTCTGAGTTCCTTCTGAATTGCCCTCAAGCTGACACTTCTCCATGTTAGAATACCACAATCCTCACCCAAGGCTCACCACATGAGATCCTAGCATAAAACCACACTGCCCTAAGGCCCATAAGTCGTTATATTCCCTCTTAAGCACCCCAAACATACCACAATCGAGATACCCACTCTAAAGAGACCTTCTGTGAATCTGAAGCTATTTTTTTCCACCTTTTTGATACCGAAATCTAAAATCCATAATGATATAGAAATACTGCGAGTCTCGACACCATCCAATGTAAATCTCAACTCCTAGCCATATACAAATCCGGAAATTCACAATTGTTACATAAAAATCTTGAATCGAGTAGAACTTTCTCGAGAGTCATCCACCCTGCTCAAATCTCAACTGCACCGACCAAATGGGGCCTTCGACTGGTGCAACATTAGCATAATATCACCCAAAGAAGTGGCCCCGCCTTAGTGCAACCGAGCAAATATTTACCCCATGCGCACTACATCCGTCACGAATAACTACTCAAATTATTCCATGATTTTCATATACCCATAAAGTGTAATATAACCCGTATCCAGAAATTTTCTTGCTAAAGTAATCCTCAAAACTAGCCTGTACAAGTCATAACTGATTCACAGTATACCTCATACCGAAACCGACACAACACATAACCATGCAATCAAAGCGTCGATAGTAGACTTTCCCACTTGGCTCGAAGCCATAGATCAAAAAACTCGATAACTCATAATGCCCATACTCTATTACTACCATAATCTGGCATCGGAATTCAACTCAATCCTTCATAAGATCATGTAACACAAACCATCTAATACCTCAAATCATCTACAAATCTCGCATCCATCCTCGTGACGGTCAGGTCAACTATTACAACCGATCCAAACTCAAATCGCACTACTATAACCCATTGGTAGAATAGAAAGCCTCCACACAACATCATAAGAATCACACATCCGTAGATTACCCCGCAGGTTATAATCCACCTGCTTAGCCTCAAACTGACATCTCTATATACCCTTTCACAGTCACAACTACTACGTAATCACTTAATCTTCCTGAGTCTGAACTCATCAACAAGACATGAAAATCTACTTCGTTCCACAAATGAAATAACAGGAATGAATCCCTCAAAAACCTTCATAACTCAAGCATGTATGCAACATCCACAGAAATCAAGCATCCAATAGTCCTTCTCACATCTCAAGCAAACTCTTCCCGTCATATTCAACCCAACTGAACACATCCCGCAGTCACATGATACACATTATATAGCCATACAACCACTCATTAATCTATAAATTCCACTCATGGGGACATTATCGGACATATGAGTCCAAAAGCACGTGCTCACACAACTGAAATCCCCGTGCTCAAGCTACAGTCGAAACCCAGCCTCAAGTCCTCCAGACTGGCCTATCCTCAGCACACCGAAATCACATCTCGCACCCTATCCATGGAATCACAAGTCCTCGATGCACAACCTATACCGAGCATTCACATGCGCATGCGAATGCGTGGAAGGAATTCAAAGAGTTGCACTTCAAGCTGAATCAATATCGTACGATAAGGAAAGAAAGATGGAAAGTTTATCCTAAATGCCCTGTAGCCTCTCGAAGATAGGTATGGACGTCATCATACCAATCCGCAAGACTCTACTAGACACTTGCTCATGACTCGTAGAACCTATGAACCTAGAGCTCTGATACCAACTTGTCACGACCCAAACTCCAACTAGTCGTGATGGCACCTAACCCAACCCGTTAAATAAGCCAATTAACAACTATCTAGTTTAATGAGATTTATTAAGAAAAGAAATGATAATACAACTGCTTTTATACAAATATTTCCCAAGGACTGGTAGTACAAATCATGAGCCTCTAAGATATAGAGTTTGCAAAGCTGGTTTAAAATAAAATACACCAAATATACATGAACATATCTGAAATACTAAAGCTACCAAGATCAAGAGGCAGTTATGACTGGAACGCAGGTGCATCTTCAGATCCAGCTCCCGCCGAATGCAGCTACATCAACATCCAACATCCAACATCTGCACACAAGGTGCAGAAGTTTAGTATGAGTACAACCGACCACATGTACTTAATAAGTAACAAACCTAACCTTAGGTTAAAAGTAGTGATGAGCTGGGACAAGGGTCAGAGTTCAACCCTAATAACCAACAACAGTTCATAACAATATAATAATAATGATACAAGAAATAACTCAACTGGTTCACAGTTATGAAAAATAGGCATGCTTTTCAAGTATAACAGTAGATCCAAGATCTTTCACCGAAAATCTCGAGAAAATATGAATAAGTTTGAAAACTGTAATGTTTATAAAAAACCTTTCAACAATAAATAAGGTGTTTCATTTTCAGATAGCATGCGGAAAATACATCTATATGCCTATATGTCAATATACATGTGAAATCATGAATGTCACCAAAATTGGATAGCATGAGGAAATGCATTTCTATGTATGTATCTCAAGTACGCATGTCAAATGCAATGCATCTCAGTGATGAACTAATGTACTCACACTCTTAGAGTACTCAACTCACTGTACTGTACGGGGCAGGTCCAGCTCAGGAAAGACCCATCCCTCAATATAAATAGCAACTGACAGTCAGTAACGCAGTACTGTATAGGGCCAATCCAGCCCCGAGAACTCCATCCCAAATATAAAATCCACTGCGCTCACTGTGGGTGTGCAGACTCCGGAGGGGATCATTCAGTGCAAGAGCTATAACAAGCCAATCATGACATAAATCAATAAAACATACTGCGTCGTGCAGCCCTCTCCCATAAATATCCTCACAATTAGGCCCTCGGCCTCACTCAATCATCAATCTCTCCAATCTCTCGGGCTCACAATGTCATAAAACTAGCCCAAAATGATGATATGATGTATCAATAAATAGCAAAAGAGACTGAGATATGATATGCAATCAATGAATATGACTGAGTACATAACTATAATTAAGAACATAACTCGACAGCAAAGAATGACCACTGTGGGTCCCAATCGTACCAGCATATAGCCTAAACATGCTTTCTAGCATAAATTACAGCTCAAGTGCTCTAACACATAGAGTACAGTAAAAATGTTCAGATAAGATAGCTACACAGTTCCACGGAATCGACTAAATCATAACTCACACGGTGCACGCCCATACGCCAGTCACCTAGCATGCGCGTCACTCAACATCAATCACATAGCACGTAATTCGGGATTTATACCCTCAGCACCAAGTTTAAAAGTATTACTTACCTCGAACAAGTCAAATCCAATATCGAGCAAGCCAAACAATGCTCCAAATATAGCATCTCGCACGTACCGACCTCTGAATGGCTCGAAACAAGCCAAAAGCAACTCAAATACATCAAATAATGCCAAAGGAAACAACCCCGATCAATAAAGGTCGAATCTTTAATCAAAAGCCCAAAATGAGCCAAAAGGCCAAACCCTGACCCGCACCTAGGAACCCAACAAAACGCACAAAATCTGACAACACATTCAATTACGAGTCCAATCATACTAGCTTCATTTAAATCCAACTTTGATTCGATGTTCAAAACTCAAAAATGTATTCTATGAAACTTTAGACAAAACCTCCAATTTCCTCTTTAAAATTCATCAACCAATTGCCAAAAATGAAGATAGATTCACGAAATATAGACAAAACCGAGTTAAGGATCCTTACCCCAATTAGTGTGGGAAATTCCTCTTCAAAGTCATCCAAAACCGAGCTCCGAAAATCCAAAAATGGGTAAAATTATCAAACTCTCGAACTTAAAGCATTCTGACCAGCACTCTTCGTATTTGCGGACAGTCGGTCTCTTCTGCATGACATCTCTCGCTTCTATGAAAATAGCTTGGCTCAGCACCCCCTCGCACCTGCAGTAACAATACTCCACCTCTGTGGAGACCTTCGTGCCTGCGCTCCAACTCATCGCACTTGTGCATCCGCAACAGTACCCAAAATCTCTGCTTTTGTGATCTTCCTCTCCCAGCTCTGACCTCGCTTCTGCAACTCCTTTGTCACTACTGCGACCATCACACCTGCGCAAAACAACCAGCCGCGAGTGCGATCACACCAGAATCCTGCCATCAGCAGCCTTAGCCAAAATTGATCCAAATGATCTGAACCTCGGGACCCCGTCCGACTATACCAACTAGTCCAATAACATAACACAAACCTACTCGAGGTCTCAAATCACGCATAACAATATCGAAACGATGAATCGCACCTCAAATCAAACTTAAATGAACTTTCAACTTCCAAAACTTGCGCTGAAACATACCAAATCAACTCGGAATGAACTTAAATTTTGTACACAAGTCCCAAATGATATAATGAAGCTATTCCAATTCCCCAGAACACAATCTGAATCCAACATCAACAAATTCAACTCCCGGTCAAACTTATAAACTTTCCAAACATCAAATTTCTAACTTTCGTCAATTAGTGCCGATTCCTTCTAGAAACATCCAAATACAAATCGGGGCATACGCCCGAGTCCAAAATCACCATTCAGACCTAACATAACTATCAAAATTCTATTCTGGGGTTAAATTCACAAAAGTTAAACTTAGTCAACTCTTCCAACTTAAAGCTTCAACAATGAAATGCATTCTTCCAAATCGATTCCGAATAACCTGAAAACCAAAACCGACGATTTACACAAGTCATAAAACATCATACGGAGCTACTCATTCCCTCAAACTACCGAGCGAAGTGCAAATACTCTAAATAACCGGTCAGGTCGTTACAATATTGTACAGTCAGACCTCTCTATAATAGCATCCTTATATAACAATATTTCTCTATAAAAGCCAAGCTTTTTTCGAAACTAATTTTCATGGTATGTTATAATATATGTTTTATATAACAACACTTCTCTATAACATCCCAAAATATTCAGAATAAATGAGGCTGTTATAGATAGATTTGACTGTAATTATTGGGATCAGGTTACACGTCGCAACGGTATTGAAATGAAATGATATAAAGAAATAAGGACGAAATATGATATGAACATATGATGATATGGTGGGATCGGGTTGCGCATCGCAATGGATTTGAGATATTGTTGTTATTGCGGTTGTAGAGATTGTTCTCAGTATTGTGTTATAAGATTTTAGATTAAGTTATTCTGGGACCCTATGGTAGTTGACCTAAGGGTCCGGTTATATGAGTTTATTTCTTTAATTCTATTTTTGTATTCTGTTATCATTTTTCATACAGGTTTATTGTGAGTGTGTTGTCATAGCCTCATCACTACCTCGTCGAGGTTTGGCTCGGCACTTACATAGTACATGGGGTCGGTTATACTCATGCTACACTTCTGCACTTCTTGTGCAGATACTAGAGTTGGTCACATCATCGTGTAGAGGAGATCTTACTCGGACCGACTATCAGCAGGAGACTTGAGGTAGAGTTGCTGGCGTTCGCAGTCCCTGAAGTCCCCTTCCATTCTGTCTTTACTCTTTACCTTATTTCAAATAATTGTATTTTGTTCAGACTTTATCTATATTACTCTAGATGCTCATGTATTAGTGACTTCAGATTTCTGGGATATGTTTAGATTAGGTCACTTGGTATTTTATCAATCTATTTCATATCACCGTTTATTATTAATAATATTTTTATTTAAATTGGTAAAACTGGTTAAGTAATTTAGCTATCGTTGGCTTGCCCAACAAGTGAAATGTTAGGCGTCATCATGGCCTGAGATTGGGATTCTGGGTCGTGACATTTTACGTGGCAGTAGGAGTATACAAAGGAAACCAACAAACTGCACCAAATCGAACAAACCAAGAAAATAATTCCGACTATTATTCGGTTTGATTTGGTTTGGTGTTGAAAAACAAAATCAGCCATAATTAGTTTGATTTGGTTTTAACTAAAAAGTCAAACCGAAACCAAATCAACCCAATATTACATTTATAGAAAATTTTAATATATTTGATACATAAAAATATTTATTGTATGTAATCTATATTATATTAAAAGTAGGAAGACTTTAGCTGAAAAGATAAATACATAATTGCCCTTCTAATTAATTTATATATTCTACTTATAAAAAATATTAAATAAAAATACTAAATTTATTTGAATAGGTATAACTTTTCATAGTAGTATCAGTTATTAATGTGTCAAAGGAGGGAAGACACGATTGTTTAACTTATATTTTTTTCTGTATGTGACAAAAATTATATAGTGGCAAACTCTTTCCATGTGGGTTATATTTCTATTAAAAGGTGTGTTAATTGGTGACTGTTGCCTTTGTGGATCTTCTTCTCATACAAAGGAGTCTACATAATGCGTTTAGAAGATAACAATTCATTGATACCTTGCAGGCAAAAGGAAAATCGTCTAAAGAGTTGACCGCATGTAAAAGGAACAAAAACGAAAGGCAACAATCTTTGACAATATGCAAATCTCTTAGGTGAGACTCGATAAAAAAACAAGTTCTGTTTTCTTAACTTTACTTTATTATTTACTTATAAATTTCTACCTTTTGTGGATTTTGTGAAATTTATGTTTTGTAAATATTAGGATAAATGATATATTTATAACGATGATCTTGAAATGTATGCTAAATTTACATTTTTGATATGTTTATAATTGTTATTTCGTTGCCAAATAGTATTTAGATGGCAAAAATATATATGTTGCATACTTGCATGCATAAAATCATGTGAAGTTCATTTTTAAATTGTGGGATGAAATATCTAATCACAAAGAACATTAACCCTTAACTGTTATAAAATAAAGACTATAAAAGAAATAAACTGTAGACAAGTATAGAGGGAGATTGATATTTTATTCAACTTTCAAAGTTATGTTCATAATGAACTGAAAACTACGCTATTTATAAAAGAAAGGAAGCAGCTGCGAGGCTTTTCAGGAAGCAGCTGCAAGGTTTTTCTTTAGCTGCTTGAGCTGTCTGCATGAGCTGCTTGTAACCTGCCTGTTTAATAAGAAGTTGCTGCAAATCATTTCATTGAGTTGCTTGCAACTTGCCTGCATCAGCTGTTTGTAAGTTGTCTGCATGAGCTGCTTGCAACCTGCCTGTTTAATAAGAAACTGCTGCAAATTATTTCATTGAGTTGCTTGCAACCTGCCTGCATCAGCTGCTTGTAGATAAACTTCAACAGAGTACTAAATGGATAATCTTCTGATGGATAATCTTCTTCAGGAAGATTATCTATAGCAGAGTAATGAATAGACATCCACAATATAATATTTTTATAACACTCCCCCTTGGATGTTCATTAAAAGATAATGTGCCTAGTTAAAACCTTACTAGAAAAAATCCAGTGAAAAAAAATCTAGTGAAGGATAAAGAGTACACATATTTAGTAATACGCATTTCTAGTTGCCTCATTAAAAACCTTATAAGAAAAACCCCATGAGAAAAAATCTTAGTAAGGAAAAAAGAGTACAGTGTGCATTTCACTCCCCCTGATGAAAACCTTATTTTAAATATTTGAGTCTCCTCATTTCATCTTGTATACCATCTTCTCAAAAGTTAAAGTTGGCAAAGACTTAGTGAACAAATCTGTCGGATTGTCACTTGAAAGGATTTGTTGCACATCAATATCACCATTTTTCTGAAGATTATGTGTGTAGAATAATTTTGGTGAAATGTGCTTCGTTCTATCTCCTTTTATAAATCCTCACTTTCATTGGGCTATGCATGCACCATTGTCTTCATATAAAATTGTGGATCTTTTATCACATTCCAAACCACATTTTTCTCGAATGAAATAAATCACTGATCTCAACCATACGCATTCCCTACTTGCTTCATGAATAGCTATTATCTTAGCATGATTTGAACAACTAGCAACAATAGATTGCTTTGTGGAGCACCATGATATGATAGTACCTCCACATGTAAATACGTACCCGGTTTGAGATCAAGCTTTATAGGGATCAGATAAATAACATGCATCTTCATAACCAACAAGATCTGCACTACCTTTGTTAGCATAAAACAAACCCATATCAAGAGTTCCCTTTAAATATCGCAATATATGCTTAATCTCATTCCAATATCTCAGTGTAGGAGAAGAGTTACATCTTGTTAGTAAATTAACAGAAAATGCTATGTCGGGACTTGTAGCATTAGCAAGATACGTAAGTGCACCAATTGTACTGAGATAGGGTGTTTCAGGACCAAGGAGTTCTTCATCCTCTTCTGGAGGTCGGAACGGGTCTTTATTCACTTAAGTGATCGAACAATCATTGGTGTACTCAATGGGTGTGCTTTGTCCATGTAAAAGCGTTTTAAAACCCTTTATATATAGGTAGATTGATGGATAAAGATCTCGTCTGCTAAATGTTAAATTTGCATACCAAGACAAAGTTTTTATCTTTCCAAGATCTTTCATCTCAAATTCTTTCTTAAGATATTCAATTGACTTTTGGAGCTCTTCTGGAATTCCAACAAGATTTATGTCATCAACATAAACAGCAAGTATAACAAATTCTGATGCCATTTTCTTTATAAAGATACATGGACAAATAACATTATTTATGTAACCTTGTTTCAACAAATATTCAGTAAGGCGATTATACCACATGTGCCCAGATTGTTTTAAATCGTACAAATATCTTTGTAATCTGATTGAATACATTTGTCGAGATTTTAAATTTGCTTCAGGCATTTTAAATCCTTCAGGGATCTTCATATAGAATTAATCAAATGAGTCATATAGGTTATGACTTATATTTAAATGGCATGACATCTTCAGGTGTCTGGACTACAGGTCTGATCCTCACAATCTTTTACAATATCGTGCACTGTATTGTATCAAATATATCGTCGACGATCATTTTGTATCAGTTCGCAAGCGACATAACTTGTTGAGATCTTATCACTTTCTTTATTTTCAAGTACCTGAATTTCTTCTGGAGTTTCATGAAATGTTATGTCGTGGGCTCTTCCAAAGCTTATTTCCTCCTTATTATGATCATTTTGATCATTTGCTCCTATTCTTTTAAAGGATTGTTACCTTTGGAACCGATTGGTCTACCACGCTTCATGCTTACAGTAAACTCTATCCTTCAGGGACTTTAATTTTAATAGGAGTATTTACAGCTGAAATATGATATTTAATTTTGGATCAGCAAATGCTTCTGGCATTTGACTTGAATTATCTTCTAATTGAGGATCATATTAATGATAATTTGATTCATATAACATACTTTGATTCAATCCCCCAAATGTTAGAAAAACTAACTCATATCCCCAATCTTCTTTGGGAAACATATCTTTGTGCATTGTGGTAGCGAAATTAATCATATATCACACATCAAAAGTTATTAGATAGTAAAAATATTTGGTTTTTGATCCTAAACCAATTGTGAGGGGAGGACTTATCATATTTTGTTGGTCTGATGCATACAAGTGTTGTTGTATGCAATTTAGAAAATCTTAGACTAACACATGAGGCTTTGTTTTCATAAGCAACAGTTTAGCCATTAATAGGAGGTATTCAATGCTAAACTAGCTTGGATATAAACCAGCATAATCAAAATGAACTATCTTGATTTCATAATCTGAAAATTATGCTCCTAATTGAGAAAGACAATTTCAAATGCCAAACTGCACGTTGACAATAAACATACATGTAACTATCTTATATATGCATCTATAAGTGGTTCACATGATAGGTGAATGGGCCCATATTCACCTTTTATATATTCCAGAATTCGGGGATTTTAGTCCCAACTTTAGCTGGTATAATCAAGTTATTATGAGAACAAGCAACACAAGAGAATTCTTGAAGAATCTTCTAGTTCTTCAGTATATGCTTATCTGAATTCTCAAATAGCTTATTTAAAAATGACAAATGAAAACTTCAAGTTTATCATGGCATGTGCTATCTCTAAGTAAACTTCTGGTTTACTATGGCATAAACTTTTGCATCAGTAAACTTCTGATTTACTGTGGCTACTTTTGTATCAGTAAATTTTTGATTTACTGTGACTGCTTTTGCATTAGTAAACTTCAGGTATATTGTGATACATGATGTAGTACAAATTTGAAGAATAAGGCAGGTATCCTCTCACATACATATTTAACCTATATGATTGTGGAAACATGAAGATTTTCAATCTTTCAATCATTTGTAGTTTCAGTATGATAGTCATATGTATTAGTAAACTTTGGTTTATCATAACATATGTTTTGACCACAATAATGACAAATAAGCTCTTCGGGAGCCTTTCATTTATTGTCCACAATCAAATATTATTCAGACACTACTTGTGTCATGTGTCTTCTAGACAAACAGTTAGCTCTTCAGGAGCTTTTGTTGTACTACCAAATATTGCTCAGACACTTTTGGTGTCATGAGAGAAAATCATAATCAAATGAACAATATAAAGCTAATTCTAAATTTATAAATGACAAAAATTAAGAATTTTAATATTTCTACCACTAACTTTGTGATAAATATCTCCTTTAAGGAGAAATATCACTAATATCTGAATATTTTGTATCAATACGGTAATCACATGTCATTGCATCTTTTAAGGAAAGATACACGAATTGTTATTTCCTTTGGAGAACTCAATAACTAACCATCATATATTAATTTGGTTGTAGTAGAAAGCATTCTACAAGAATGGTTTGGCCTTAGAATGATACTTAATAAAATTATCCAAAATATTTTACGTACAACAAATACGTGTGGCTGATCTTTAGGCTATAAAAATAATATTTATATCCTTTATTATTCTACCTCTTCAGTAGGTGAGTTTTGGTATTTCTTCATTCACTCCAGGGAATGAAAATGTGCTTCAAAAATAACTTTGAATAGCTCATTATTTTGTTTATGCACATAAAGATAGTGCTTCAAAATATTTTCCTACTTCAGGAGGAAATTTCAATTGTGTTACTTTTTCAGGAGCAAATTTAAAATATGAAACATTAAGTATATATTTTCTCAATTATATTAACTCTTCTGTAGGTGAATTGTAATATATTTACAACAAGAGCGCGTTCATATTTACGACTTTATTAATATTATCACATTCACTTCAGGGAATAGATTAATATTTATCAAAAATTCTCATCATTCAGGAAATCGAACATAATTATCTGAACGCGCATTAATCACATCAAATTGTGATGCTTTAACCTCTTTTAAAATATTTACTACTTCAGGAGTAAGTCGAGGTGTGCATGTAATATAGAGAATACTTCTCTAGCTTATTTTTAATTGTAACCATAGAAAGCCTAAATTATCACTTCTGGTGGTCATAGGCATATACCACTTCTGGTGGTTAACAAAATTTAGTTACAATGAGATATACGAAATATAATCACTTCTGGTGATTGTATATTTCTTGCAAACTCTGATGGAGTTTAAGTAGATCTAACAATGTTATCCACTTTGTAATCCTTTATTAAGATAATAAGGAT